>MJUT01022684.1:82951-93182 GCA_002080005.1 Gigantidas platifrons
GTACAAAGTGGACATCATCATCTCATTTATGATTAACTTGTTCTCGCCTTGATACAGCTGAACAATTGTTGAGTTGGTGTTAAACAACAATCAACCTACATTGGAATAATGCATTAGATACAGATAACTGCTTTCTGCATAAAAACATTTGATCACATATATTGTTTAGATTATTATTTCGTTTGCTTTATAATCGTTACAAAAGATAAATATATGACAGATAAAAACAGAAACAGTATTTATTTTAGAGTGCATATATGGTGGTTAATTTAATTTGGACATAAACATTATTGGGGTTTTTAGAAATGTCTTCGACCAAAAATGGAAATGACTGTTTAAAATTGACTAAATGTATCTTGTTCAGAATTCATTTATCTTGTTTTGTTTTATTTTCATTTATTTATTTATTTTTTATTTATTTTATTTATTGTTTTTATCACTACGCTGAATGTCTCATAATAGCTTCAGATTAGTATGCTTTTTCCTGTACATATAATATAACAGGTTCCGTATCCCTACATTGATTGTGACATTTGCCACATGTCAAGCAATAGACTCCTCCCCTTTACAGCCGGACTGCCAATATATGTTGTTTTGACTGGTCTACCTTGTCGTCTGTGTGTGGTGTTTGTAAATGAAGACATGATATGGGGGAATTGCTTTTCCGTCATGAGAGATATTTCTCATGCCATCAACCAAAGGTGTGGAAAAGGTGATAGGACATGTCAATAAAGTGTATTATAAGCAATGTCTCAAACTGTTTAGTAAAACAGGATCTCAAATACCCATAGTTGTTCGTAGACATTATATCAGAGATTTCGTAGACAGGGTATTCTATATAAACACTAATGTTAACATGTAATTTTGACTTTTGAAGCTTTTGTTAATTTTTGTTTGTTTGATTGTTCGAAAATTGTTTAAAATGACACAAAAACTAAATTGTGGGTTTAATCCCAGTAGGATATATATAGCTATAATTCAATATTAAAGAAGTACAAAAATCTGGATTCTGATATTGTGCCTAAAACATAAAGACTTAACACATAGTGAGATTTTCATACATGTAATTCCTGTTACCGGTCTTGTTTCTTTTATACATTTGTATTTTTTGGCAGGTAATTTTCAGAATCATACCCCTTCTTTTGTGACATTTTCTCAGCACTAAGTGATTAGAGTTTCTAACATACAGTTTTACACTTCCCTTCGCTGTTTTGGGAAGTTCATAGTGAACATGATAAAAATCACAGGTGGTCACAAGTTTACTAATATGTTTTGTACTGAAAAAATTAAATAAATGATGGGTCCCATAAGAAAGACATGTGATGATCTTATGTGTGTTTTTCCAGATATGTACATAGCCACTATTGATGTTTCGATCAAATATTTTGTAAATATTATGGCCTGATAATAAAAAGTATGCCCCAACTGTGATTGTAAGATAACTGTTTTTCTCGTTGCCTGTCAAACAAACTTTAGACTAGCCAGTTAAGACGAGTATGAAGATACCAATGATTCCTTCACTTTACTGTTAACGCATGATTTCACAGAGTTATAAATAAGCTCCTTCCCTTTACCGCTTCAATGCATACAGTAGTTAATAGGCTCCTCCCATTTACTCCTCACACATCAATTCACACAGCTATTAAAAGCTCCTACCATTTAGCGATTCAATACACACATCTATAAATAGGCTCCAGTCCTTACTGTTCACGTTTCACTTCCCACATTTATAAATTGGCTAATACTCTTTACCGCTTCAATTCACACAGCTATAAATAGGCTCCTCCCATTTACCGCTTCAATTCACACATTTATAAATAGGCTCCTCCCGATTACTGTTCACGCATCACTTCAACGAGTTATAAATAGGCTCATCCCATTTCCCACTTCAATACAAACAGCTATAAATAGGCTGTTCTCCTTTCCTGTTCCCGTTTCAATTCCCACAGTTATAAATAGGCTCATCCCATTTACCGCTGTAATACACACAGCTATAAATAGCCCCCCCCCTTTTATCGCGTGATGCATGAACAGTAAAGGGGAGGGGCATATTTATAAATGAGCGAAGTGATGTGTGAACAGTAAAGATGAGGAGCATATCTATAACCGAGTGAAGTTATGGGTGAACACTAAAGGGGAGGAGCATATTTGTAACTGAATTGATATGATGCGGAAACAGTAAAGGGGAGGAGTAATAAATATGCTCCTCCATTTGACGCATCACTTCAGTTATAAATAGGCTCCTCCCCTTTGCGCAACACTTCACTCAGTTAAAAATATGCTCCTCCCATTTTCGCATCACTTTACTCAGTCATAAATAGGCTCCTCCCATTTACTGCTCACTTATCACTTCAATCAGTTATAAATATGCGCCTCCCTTTACACTCATCAATTCACTAGTTATCAATAGAATCCTCCACTTTAATGTTCACCCATCACTTCAGCTATAAATATGCTCCTACCCTTTACGTAACGCTTCCCTCAGTTATAAATATGCTCCTCCCATTTACTGTTCACGCATTACTTCACTCAGATACAAATAGGTTCCTCCCCTTTACTGTATATGATAGTTTGTCAGTGACTTGCTGCAGGTCGGTGGTATTCTCCGGTTTCCTCCACCGATGAAAATGAAGTGACCCCCACGATATAGCTGAAACATTGTTGAAAGTGACGTTAAACATCATAACCCCCAATCCCTGATAAAACAACTCAATTTAATCATTTCAAATCCACAGTAAATATGCAGAGTAATATTTATAGAAATGATCCACATTTTAAATCACAATAAAAAGAATAACCTGTTATTTCACTTTTACAGTATTATTATTATTTTATATATCACCATACTCTCTTAATAATAAGAAGAGTTTGAAGATACCAAAGGGATAATCAATATCTGTAAATGGAAGAAGGATAGACAATACAATGGCCAAAAATAAAAATTTACACATAACGCTAAAGATCGAGTAACACGAATCCCACAAAACACTTGGAGTGAACTCAGTGCTCCGATGGGGTAAGGATTCCTGCTCCACTAATGACGACCGTCATGTTCATCTAGTAACACATTCGGAAGAATGATGAGAAATAGCAACTACTGTCCCAAGCCTCCACAGAACTAAAAGTTAGATATATATTTATATAAAAACGTCTAAAATGTAGCACAACAACATCAAAAAAGATGTTAAAATATAACAAAAAATAACTATAAGTCTACAAAAAGACTATAATTATAATCAAATTGACGGATATTTCGCTTGACCGACAAGCTTCTTCAGCGTCTGTAACCTGATTTGAAAAATTGTCACGTGACCATCAGCTATCGTGACTTTAAAATCATAATCTTGAACTTTATACTTAATATTATTTGAGTATGTATGTACACCAATTTATAACGAATATGAAAACAATGAGAAAATGCAATGATAAGATTTACCAACTAGCTATCGTGACGTAAAAATCAAAATATTGAACTGTGTATTATTAAAAAATATATATGTTGACTAATTTATAAAGAATATGAAAATAATGAGAGAATCCAATGATGAAATTTAACAACTAGATAAGGACCAGGCACTGGTAAAAATTTAAATAACAACAAAAGATTTAGGCCTTTTTGTTTATGCCCTCCGGATGTAATGTTTGTAACTCGCGGATCCAAAAGCTCTCTCTTTTTTGTCTTTGATTCTCTTTCCAGCTGGGATTGTGGTCAATGATATAAATTTTGGATCTACCAAAGTCATCCAATGAGTGCTCCGGCGACACAATGTGTTGACTCACGGGCAAGAGTGTCTTTTTCGTAAGGTCACTTCTGTGTCCATTCATTCTTTTGACATTGCAAAAAATCTTATACTCCTTTCCTGTCGTCTTACTATGGAACACTTGTGTGTGTTGCATTTGGAGACAGCACTTGCAACGCTTGTCCCCACATGGTTTACACTGACCGACCGTCGATGAAGGTCTAGATACCGCAGCTCTGACCAGTGTATCCTTAATGCTTTTAGGTCGCCGGAACGCTACAACGGGTGGTTCAGGGAACAACTTGGTCAGCGTTTCACTTTTTTCAATTTCTTTCCAATGGTGACGGACGATGCCTGAAATTTTCTCTAAAGATGGATGGTAAGTGANTATATATATATATATATATACTGAAGTGAAAAAGAAATGCAGGGTAACATAATATGCTCCTATTTTCTAACTGCGTGGCATAAAATTACGAAAACTGGGCATACAAGTGGCTTGGTCAGTGTGCACTAAAATCGGTGTCGAAAGATACTCGACCGTGAAAGGTATCATTTGACCTAGAGAAAGTGATGAAAATCAAATAACACGTGCCGAATAATGATAGCAAATTCGTCAACACATCGTGTCATACCACTTTATACTCTTGAGGTATACACATCACTTTCCACTATTTAAAGTTAATTTGAATCTCTTGTAATCATGCCACGGCTGACGGAAGTTCAGAGGGGTCAGGCTATTGCAATCTAATGGAAGGTCAAAGGCAACAACAAGTTGCTTTGCAATTTGGTGTGAATGTTTCCACCATACAGAGTTTTGTCCGTCGACAGAGAGATACTGGAAGGGTTGCTGTCCGTCCGCGCGTAACGGCGCCACGTCAAGACAGGGCTATTCGTCTTGTCCACCTGCGTAATCGCCACGTTACTGCCACTGAAACCGTTTTAACTACGGTATGCAATCATTATCGCTACATTCACCCAAAAACTGTGATAAACCGATTGCGCGAGTTTGGACTGCGAGCTCGTCGACTTTACATTGTTTTTCCTCTCACTCGTGCACGTCACGCGCGTCGCATGGCTTGGTTGGCGGCACATGGTCCCAGACAATTTCCAATGAGACAATGGAGTAGGGTCGTTTTCACAGATGAGTCGCGGTTCACTATTTTTCGTTCGGACGGTCATCGCGTGAATACCGACGTCGTGGGGAACGCTTCACCGACGCTTGCGTTCTTGAGAGGGATTGGTTTGTGGGTGGCTCGCTTATGGTCTGGAGAGGGACATCCACGGTTTAAAGTCGCCGTTGATTGTGATAGCCGGTAATTTAACAGGCGTAAAATATATGGATGAAATCCTCTGCTGGGTTGCAGTTCCATTTGTGCAACAGCATCACCTAATTTTCTAGCAGGATAACGCCCGGCCCCATGTAGCCAGAGTTTGTCAAGATTTTCTCGCCAATAATAACATTAATCCACTCGATTGGCCTCCGTACAGTACAGATTCGTCCCCAATGGAACATATGTGGGATGGCATGGACAGGATAGTAAGGGGGCGTAGGAATGCCCCCGCTACTCTCGACCAAATTAAGGGCTGCCTTGTTGGAAGAGTGGGATAATATCCCCATGAGAAGGATAAATGCTCTGATGAACTCCATGCACAGGAGAATCAGGGCTGTAACAGATGCGCGAGGGGGCATACGAGATATTGACGAGTTAATCGATTTCTCTTTCACATATTGGGGGTATTTTTAAATTGGTTTCGATTACTCATGATCAAAATCTAATGACATTTTAAAAACTTGTTGATTAAATTTGTGTTTTTATCCTTATATTAATATTGAAAAAAATATTCGAATAACTAATATTAAATCACCTAAAATGTTGACCCTGCGTTTCTGTTTCCCTTCAGTATATGTAAATGCAACGTCCGCAGAATAAAGTTAAACTTAAGATTTTTGACATAAATATATTGATTTTACCATTAACTTAGACACGGTAGGACGTATACTGAAGGTAAAATAAGGCACGGTGGTTCCACTAGAGTTTGCAAAAACACCCTCATTCATATATTCCATCAGCATGAAAACCATGGCCATTGGAAGTACGAAAGCTATCCCCATTCATATATTGCCAGTGCAAAAACTATTCACATTCTCATATAAAGCAGTCATTGGTGACCCATTCATATATAAGATTAAAATTCAATGGGCACACACAGATCAAGCTTGCATCTTCTCCTGTTACATTATAAGATAATTGTAGAATAATTAACTTGGCAATAAAGACACTGGATGAGTTTGTAGAAATATGTCTTATTGATTTGTGATACCTTAACCATTTTTGTCCATTGATATAATGAATTCGAAAATTTACGAGTTAGTTATTGCTTGAAAGCTGAAAAAGTATACATATTCCAGCGGAATGTCTGTATATACATTTAGATATGAATGACCCCCACGACCTTTTATAGACGTATGATTGGATCCCGTCTAATTTGTGGCAAAATTATACAAATATTATAGAGAATCTCTACAAATGTGAACGTCTGGAATACGAACGAATCTATTTTAGTCTCATATCATGTGTGTCATGATGCTTTTTTAATTGTTGAATTATTATTTGAATAGTACTATGATTACGAGAAGTACAATTCCAAATAATACTTGTAGTCATCCCAACAGTCAGAATGATTTGTATTATCAGGTGATGTCCAAGAGAATCACATATAATTACTGTAATTATCTGAGGAGCATTATTCAAAAACATAAAAACTTAATCCGACTTGTCACATATCAACATAAAATGTAAACTCTATGGAATTGAGATGATTTTGTTATGGTACAATAACAAGTATAATAAGGATGCACTGTTGAATATATATATTACATATTACATCTATATATCTAATTACTGTACCTTCGACTTCCCGATTTAACCGTGCATATCAATGAAAAATAAAACATGAAAGTATAAACATAAAGAAATTAGAAATTATTTTTTTGTGGATTTATATGTATTATTATGTGTGCACTAATGTATATTGAAAAAATTGTTCTCCGACTTCCGGATTCAACACTGTACCACAATTTCAATAGCATGAAAAGAAGCTGTAAGTACAAAAGTAAAGAAGCTAGAAATTTCGACCCAACTGAAAAAAGTCGACCCATTCTACCGCCACGTCTGTAGATACCTTTATATAGGAATAACAACCTCCACCTTCACGTGACATACGACTTAAGAGAGTTGGGTCTCTCGTCTGACGTATAGCAAATTTTAGAATATCATATAGATATATCTGTGTAAATGTCAACCTCTGGAATAAGAACATATTTTTTTAAATCTCGTATCACTTTTGTGATAATGAATCATTATGTTAATTTTAGGTACGAAAAGTAAAACTCCAGATAAAAACGGTTATCGGATGACGAATAAAATATATTTAATAAGAGTTGAAATTCCAGAAATTCTCTCCGATTGGCCTTCTTTTTAAATAATATTTCAAGACCAGTCAATATCTTATTACATCATCTTGTGTAAACGTTCTGGAAAACACAAACATCCTATATCAAAAACCACAGAACAGTCTCTTTATCTGGTCAATTCAGTGATTCAGAGAACCCTTGTTTTGGGATGTTAAAGATCATATTGTATCACATTCATTCGGAATTGGATGAGCGATGAAATTGAATAAATACTTATCAGTAGTGCCATGGGAAAGTTGAGATGTTTGTAAGTGTCTGTCTCTTGTCTTCCAGAGCGGTTGGTACATTATTGGTACATTGGATCACTTTTGAACCTTTGTTTTTCTCTAACTAACATAAGAAATAGTTTTTAGATATGATCAAGCGTCAGATGGGGGTCGGGTTCTCCGTTCACTCTATTATATTTACATAGAGGAGGTTTTGTCATCTCTGTTATCTTAGTTGTCATAGGGACACCTACTTCTTAATATAAGTAGGTTGGTATTTATCTCTTCTACCCAGTATATACGCTTATTCTTGTGGTCGCTATCTTCAATATACTAGTTTATTGTTTTGAACCATAATTGAACTAATTTATTAATACAGGAGTTAGGGACAGGACAGGCCTTAATCTAATTGAACCAATTATTCCTAATTGGGCCTCGTAGTTAAGGTGTTACGCACTAAGGTTATTTAATCTCGACTGCTCACGTACACACAACAAAACAATGCATGCGTTACAGAGAACAGCATTGGACCCGCACCTCCTAAGGTCGGATCTTGTTAGGGGTTTGGGGCTATGGAGTTTGACGCCACTTTCAACAGTAGTTCAGAATATCATGGTAGTCGGTTGTA
Organism: Gigantidas platifrons; assembly: GCA_002080005.1. Taxonomy (NCBI): domain Eukaryota; kingdom Metazoa; phylum Mollusca; class Bivalvia; order Mytilida; family Modiolidae; genus Gigantidas; species Gigantidas platifrons. The sequence continues at coordinate 91,004 of MJUT01022684.1, forward strand.
TTGGTGGAGAAAACCAACGTCCTCCCGAAAGCCAATGACAAACTTGATCACATAATGTTGTATTGAGTACACCTCGTCATGAACGGATTCGAACTCACAATTTCAGTTGTAATAGGCAGTGATTGCACAGGTAGTAATAAATCTGAGGAACATTATTTAAAGACAAAAAAAAACGAATAGTTAATAATTCTTAAACACAACAAACAAGTTACCTCTGTTGTATTAAATGTATTCTGTTATAGGACAATAACAGGTAGTTATGGAATGTTTGTACTTTTATTTAAATATCAACTTACTGTATCTTTCTACTTCCTGATTTAATCAGGTATAATAACAATTTCAGTAGCGTGAAAAGAAGTTGTAGGTATAAATGTAAAGAAATTAGAAATATAATTGTTGTGGTTTAATACTATATATATATTATTATATGTGACCTGATGTTTATTGAAAAATTAGTTTTTCGACTTCCTGATTTAAGAGTGTATGACGATTTCAATCAATAGCATACAAGAAGTTGTAAGTATAAAAGTAAAGAAATTAGAAATACATTTTAAGGTAAGGAAATTTCACATTTCGACTCAACAATATATGTTTGGAAGCTGAAGTTCATCTCCGGTTTTTAGTGGGGTTCGGGTTACACGATTTTTAGTTTTATATGTATGTTTTGTCGATCGTTGTTTGTCCTTTTGTACTTTTTCTTTTGGCCATTGTGTTGTCTGTTCTTCTTCGATATACGGTTTCTGATGGCCCCTCTTCTTAGACCCATTATATCGTCACGTCTGTAGATACCTTTTATAGGAATAACAACATCCACCTTCCCGTGACTTAAGACGTAAGACGGTTGCTCGTTTGACCTATAGCAAATTTTACAATATCCTGTAAAGGATTTGTATAAGAGTCAACTTCTGAAATAAGAGCTGACATTTTTTAATGTCGTATCATGATGACCTTTGTGATAATGAATCATTATTTGAATTTTAGGTACGAAGATTAAAAATCCAGATAATAACGATTAAATCGGGTGACTGATTAAACATATTTAATAAAAAATGAAATTCCAGAATTTTCTCCGATTCGTCTCTTTTTTAAATAATCTTTCATGACCAGTACATATCTCATTCCGTCATCTTGAGTAAACGTTCTAGAACGGGCAAACTTGTGTAGCGTGTAACCTGAATAGATGTATATAAACACTGGGTCCGTAACAGTAAAACACTATCTACACAGACTATCTAACGTAAAGCCAACCAACAAAAATATGTGCAATGGTTCCTTGCAATTGATATATGCTAAATCACTATCTACACAGACTAATATATAACTATCCTAATGGAACACACACTAACACTGCACAGACCCCAATATAAACAATGAATATATATACACAGATACTTTGTTTCAGACCCTGTCTGAAACCTAACTAACTAGTCACCAGTCACCAACACCTGCTTCAGACCTATGTCTCGAACCCTGTCTCAACACGAAAACTATGTCACAACCTTAGACGACAGACCTATACCATAAACAACATGAAAACTGTGTGAATTAATAATAGTTCCAAACCAAATGTGAGTCGTCAGTTGTAACCACTGGTTTCAACACCGGACCGGGCAAAAGGTTGTAACTAACCTTGAAATAATCACCAACCCATAAGGGCCATGAGTCGTTGCCAGAGGAACAACACAGCACCCAACAAAAAGTAGTATTGTTTCAAACTCTCTCTCTTACCTTGTGTCTTCACACAGCGAGGTTCCAGTCTTTAATAAACTTCAATCAACCAGCCTATTTTCACTGCCAAATCTTCGGGCATAAGTACAATGAACGCGACCGCAAAAGAAAGCCTGTCAAATTCTAAATTGAATTAACCAATCAAAACAACTGTTTCATATTGATGTTCGGTTAGTCTAACAAGCTGAATTCATCATCAAATGTTTCTTGTTAAATATTAATTCCAAATAAGTGATAATCTAAAAATAATAATCTGTAACAAATAAATATCGTTTGTGCCATGTTATGATTATAAATAACACGGATGTCAACGGATTTCTAATATGACCATTGTAATGACAAAGGGGGACAATCCAGGTAATTACATATATGTTGATGTGAACAGCTGATTTCGCTACACTTGTTAAAACTTTAGTATCCATCGTCATCTTATATAAAAAATTGNAAAAAA
>MJUT01022701.1:1913-14819 GCA_002080005.1 Gigantidas platifrons
TTTTCCTCTAAAGACTTTATCAATTGTTTTATCATATTTTCAAATCAGAACTAACTTGCTTTCAACACTATAGAACAACCAGGGCTTTCTGGTGAGATATCTTTTTATAATTTTCCCATTTTTCAAGCTGCCTCAAAATAATTGAAAAAAATTGTTGATTTTAAAATCACAAAAGCTAAACTATTCTTCATTTAACATAGTGCTTATGAAATTTTACTATTCTTTTAACCAATGAAGAAAATTATAAAGATATCTGATACATAAAATTCACAATAGACTATTTTTAAAATGTTTGATTTTCCATATTCTTGTCCCATAGCAAGGACGTATATAGAACTTATTAACGTCCTTGCCCATAGGCAAGATTTAATTGACCATGTTTAGTAAAATCAAATGAAACAATAACCCAGGACCCACAATTAAATAGAGGCCCTACATCGTTACTATCGCTGAAAATACGTACCCTCGTGGCAAACACGGGGAAATTAAGGTCCATCGGTCAAATGCCTGTGTGTATGAGCCTGTATTTCCATAAACGTTCATAATAGACCATTGAAAGTTATCTATTGTTTAGACCCCATAATGCACCAAGTTTTAAACATATCATTCATTTATTTTATATTTCAACATATCATTTTCTGATCAATTACACAATATCCTTTAAAAAGTGCAACCTTAGCTTGCAGTAGTCCGTTTATTTATTGCATCCTTTAACCGGAAGTAGCATGTGTGTTCAAATTATTACGTCACGAACATTTTACATCCGGGAATTTCGCAATCGATAAAATTATACAGGTGAAAAAAAATACGAAAATACACCTTAGCTCAGATCTCCGTTAATGCATAGAATTTTTTTATTGTGTTTTTTTCTTATGGTTTATAATTTTATAGAGAATAAATATAGCGCTTAAAATAGTTTTTGACTTTTGGGCTGGAATGGCACTTTAATATAAGCAGTCACTTGAAGTTTCGGGAAAAAAAAAAACTTCGAAACTTCAAGTGTCTGTGATATAAGCTGCTATTACATTTGTATTTTCCTGCCAATATAATCTGTAGGCTAGCCCGATTCTCTAGCCGGGTGGCTCAATGAGTTAGGTCGTTGGATCTAAGAACTCATACAAGCCTATCACCAATAAGGCGTGGGTTCGCACCCGGCTTTGTAAATTACAAAAAAAGGTGCACTCGACTCGCAACCGCAAGTGATAAAGTTTACCAGTTGCTTGCCCAGGGTCGGTGATTCTCTCAGGGTACTCCGCCTTCCTCCACCACTAAAACTGGCCGCCATGATATAGCTGAGTGGCGTTAAACACCAAAAATTCAAATTAATTTCACGTTCAACTATATATATATAGATGATGTACATTCACTAAATAATACTAGGTGCACCAATGCATCACGATATTTCTTTTGTGATCCACGAATTGAAACGATTCGGATCCATTACCGCCAAAAAATAAAAAAGTTACAGCAGACCAAGTCCGTACTTTCTGCTAAAAATGGCCAGGTCGGACAAAAGGGTGGCCAGCTAACTTTCATATGACTGGAAGGCTTATCTGCAATGCAATTCGTGTATTTACTTGCGACGTCTCTTCCAATCGATAAATTGAATAAAAAATTCCTACCTTTTCGTAGAAATTATGTCCAAATCACTCAGTATTATCCTTTTATCTAATGCGGAATCTCTCTCATTTCTGAACCGCCATTTCTTTTTAATTAAGAATGAAATTGAAACGAGCGTCCTGATTTGTCGATATTTTTGACGACCTTCAACTCGACCAATCAGGACGCTCGTTTCAGTTTCATTCCAGTCATGTGAAAGTTAGCTGGCCACCGTTTTGTCCGTCCTGGCCATTTTTAGCGGGTACCTGTAAAATGCGAAACGAAACGAACCAAAACGAAATAAATCGAAACGAAACGGAATAATGCAAAATGAAATAAAACCTATTTTAACGAAACAATTTCTTGGGGAAAGACAAGACAAACATTAAATGAAAAAAAAAGAGAAAGTATCATTTAAGCGTAGAAAAAGATAGTTCATTGTTTTCCGACCAGGTTATATTAATAAAAATCGTTCTTCATCTAGCAATGACGAAATGATTGATTCATCGATTGTTGACTGCTAAACGCCACATCAGTGATATTCCAGCTATACTGTGCTGAATGACGAAATGAAAATGACTGTTACGTGGGGATAAGTTGCTATATGCATGGTGATGTTCTGACAATCGGGGTCCTATTTTTGATTATCTGTCTGGCATGGGGTATACTTTTTGTCACAACTGTCTGAAAATGGGTATAGGTTTTTGCTTGGATTATTCTATAAAAATTTGGGCTTAAAGAGGCTTTAGTTAGACAACAGTCTGAGATGGGGTCTAAATTGGCATCATAATCAGTCTGTAAAGGGGTCGGGGTTCAGCGACCCCGGAAGAACACCCCATCATTTTGTAAGGTAGACCGGGGACTTGAGAATGCTTAATAGTGCAGTGCCACTTCGAAATAATTGGAAAATTACAGTTGTTGTTTAATTATTCAATTATTTATTATATGTATTTTTTTCAGTTTTTGCCTGTGAATTTTTTTTTCGTTGTTTTCTTAAAGTTTACCCTTTGCTAACGATGAGATAAAAAACATATTTATTCATATTCAAATATGCAACAAATTATGGCTTCTATTATTATAAGAAAGAGTGTCGAGATAAAAAGACATTTTAAATCACAGTGACCAATCTGGCCAAAAGTAAACAGTATACTGCACAACACGGTACACTCATCTTGCAAAACTACATGTTAAATTTCTTTTTTAAGACTTAGGGACCGACCACTCAAAGAGGGGAGGGGACATGTATATAGGAAGGGGCTGTGAGGAGTGTGAGTGCCCCTCCCCCTTAATTTTGGCACGAAGTAAAAAAGTTCAGACACAATACTTGGGAATTTTACGTCTAGATATGAACTGAAAACCTAACCAGCATGAAATGGCAAGTTATATTTGTTTCTAACATATACCCAGTCATATTATGAAAAAACATGACTTTTAATTAATTACTTTTTTCTTCCAAGCTTCAGAATCGGAAAATTTTATAGAAAAAATGCCATTGCCTCCCCCTTCAAGTTAAATGGTAGTTCCCTTATTAGCTTAGATGGGTTGAATACATGCAACTGGTTCGTTTTGCAGTTTTTACTCTGACTGAAAATAAAGTAAAATGAAGAAAAGATGTGAAAATCATGTCAGTTTGATTTAGAATCAAGGAGACATCACTGAAATATCGAATAAGAAAAAGTTTTCAGTTAAAGAGGATCGAATCTTTGAAGAAGCCGGCATCTTTCGACATTCCCACGCTAGATCAAAAGATGTAGCTGACCAATCAGCACACAAGAAGTCTACTACAAAGCAGTAAAAAACCTTAAATTATCTTCTTCTTTTTTTAGCTTTAAAACAAATACTTTAAATCATGTGGAATCTAGGTTTTCTTTACTTTTTTGCTGTTCAAGGAATGCAATAGTCGTGGATCTATGGACGAAACTGCGATATATGATTTTAGCTCGGTTAAGTAAATTTAACCGAAATTCAGAACCGTTGACGACGGGGCATTTACACAATAGTAAAAAATATAACTGCATAACAATAAAAATTCTTCGGCAAACAAATATCAGTAACAGCTTAGATTGAAATATTTATCTGGCAAACGGAGGAACAATCTGACAGACGGAACCAGGCATTTATGGAAGTTTCCTCCAGTACTGTGAAGACCCGGGACTGACGACAGCTGAGAACTTCGACAATGCATTTAGATTTAATGCCGAAATAGCTATGTTTTTAGCGATCGATCTTTAAGTTTTTATTTTTAGAGGTTGTTTTTTTTGCTCACCTGGCCATAGGCCATGTGAGCTTTTGTCATGGCTATGCGTCCGTCGTCCGTTAGCTTTTCACATTTAAATCTCCTCCTCTGAAACAACTGGACCGATTCCCCTTTCAGTGTTATATCCGACGATCTCGCCCGCCCACCAAGATGGCCGAGATGGCAAAAAATCTTCAGGGGTCGCTGAGCCCCTACTCCTTTACAGACTGATTCTAACGCCAATTTTAGACCCCATCTCAGACTGTTGTCTAACTAAAGCCTCTTTAAGCCCGAATTTTTGAAGATTAATCCAAGCAAAAACCTATACCCCTTTTCAGACAGTTGTGACAAAAAGTATACCCCATGACTGACATGTGCCAGAGAGATAATCAAAAATAGGGCCCCGATTGTCAGAACATCACCATGCATATAGAAAGTTATCTCCCACGTAACAGTCATTTTCATTTCGTCATTCGGCATAGTATATAGCTGGAATATCACTGATGTGGCGTTTTGCAGTCAACAATCGATGAATCAATCATATCGTCATTGCTAGATGAAAAACGATTTTTATTAATATAACCTGGTCGGGAAAACAATGAACTATCTTTATCTACGCTTAAATGATGCTTTCTCTTTTTTTTCATTTAATTTTTATCTTGTCTTTCCCCAAGAAATTGTTTCGTTAAAATAGGTTTTATTTCATTTTGTATTATTCTGTTTCATTTCGTTTCGGTCAATTTTGTTTCGATTTATTTCGTTTCGTATCGTTTCCGTCAATTTAGTTTCGTTTAGGTGAATTTCGTTTCGTTTCGTTTCGTTTCGATTTCGTTTCACATTTTACAGGTACCCATTTTTAGCAGAAAGTACGGATTTGGTCTGCTGTAACATTTTTATTTTTGGACGTACGGGGTTCAAATAATTTTTTTTCTAAAGAAAAAAATATTCAGCTTTCAGTCTATATCACCTTTATACGTATAAAATTCCTGGTATTTTTTCTACTCATTTAAACAAGACATACCTAAATTTTGAATAATGCCGAGTTCGTACCCTTGTTGGTATATAGGTATAGAGGTACATGAAAAAAACTCATCTGGCCCCTGTGTATTATTATAAACAAAATAATAATACTGTAATTACCAATAACCTACATTAAATGAAAATTTTACCACAACTGAACTAATGAATAACTCTGTACACTTCTTCATTAATAAGAAATGCATTTTCACGGATATGTTCCACTTGTCCATAAGCACTTCATGGTCCTTTCCTCATTCATGACTTGCTGGTGGGTTTGTAGCTAGATTAACACGATGGGTGCCACTAGTGGAGCACCTGAGTTCACTCCCGCTTTTTAATAGGGTTCGTGTTAGTTTTATGTGTATGTTTTGTAGATCGTTGTTTGTCCTTTTTTCTTTCTTTTGGCCATTGTGTTGTCAAAGATGTAGCATACTTCAGTTTGGCATTTATTTCCGCTTCCACAAAGTTGAAAACAAGTTATGCATATATTTACCTCTGACAATCTTCTGTAACTGTTGAACAAATATTTTGCCAGCCAATCAACAGTCTTCACGCTTAACTTTTTACCTTACAAGTCCACCGGGCCTGTAAGTTCAAATATTTACAGGCCCACCATCAATTCTACAGGCCTGAATTTGAAAACTACATTAATGACCATTAATTCAAACCACCAAAACTCAAAACATGATGATGTACCAAATATTATGTGGACATGTCAATTATGCATTAGGGAAGACCAGAATGCAAGTAAAAAAAAAACAAAAAGACACTTTATTTTGGATTCATGTTTATATTAATCTCTTGAAAATTATAAAATCATATTTTCAATAGCATCCTCAGTTTATTCCATATCATCACTGTCCACCTCCTCCTCCTCATCATCATCATCATCATCACAACCAATATTGTTATAAGACTCTTATAACAAAAACTTGTGGTGTCATCATTTCGTGTGACATATACTTTGGTGACCCAATATGTACCCCCCCCTTTTTTTTTAGCTTACCTGACCCAAAGGGTCATGTGAGGTATTGCCATCACTTGGCGTCCGTCGTCCGTCCATTAACTTTTTCATATTTTAATCTACTCCTCTGAAACAACTGGGCCAAATGGAACCAAACTTGGCAGAAAACATCTATATAAGGTCCTCTATAAAGTTTCTTCGTTTCGTCCCATTCCGCCAACAAATATGGCCGCCAAGGGCAATTCTTGTTTCTGATTGGCTAATGTTAAAAAAATCTTCTCCTCTGAAACTGCTGGGCCAAATGGAGCCAAACTTGGCAGGAAGCATCTATGTAAGATCCTCTATAAAACTTCTTCATTTTTTTCCATTCGGCCAACAAACATGGCCGCTGTTACTAAAAATAGAACATATGGTAAGATTGCATGTTTTTGGGTATTAACTCAAAAACCGTTAATAATAGCAAAAATCTGACATGGGATAAAAATGATCAGCACAGCAAGATCTACCTACCCTGCAATTTTGAAGTAAATCTGATTACCCATCTTGGAGTTATTGCCCTTTCTTCATCAAATTTTTAAAATTTTAATACTTTTCGTCTTATATTTCAAAAACTATAAGAGATAGATGTTAGGTTTAAATTGCAAAAATGTGCATCATGTCAAGATCTACCTACCCTGCAATTTTGAAGTAAATCCCAATACCCATTTTGGAGTTATTTCCCTTTTTTCATCAAGTTTTCAAAATTTTAATACTTTTCGTCCTTTATTTCAAAAACTATAAGAGATAGATGTTAAGTTTAAACTGCAAACATGTTCAGCATGGCAAGATCTACTTACCCTGCAATTTTGAAGTACATGTATATCCCATTACCTATTTTGGAGTTGTTGCCCTTTTTTCATCAAATTAAAAAAAAATTAATACTGTTCGTCTTATATTTCAAAAACTATAAGAGAGAGATATTAAGTTTAAATTGCAAAAATGTGCAGCATGTCAAGATCTACCTACCCTGCAATTTTGAAGTATATCCCATTACCCATTTTGAAGTTATTGCCCTTTTTTCATCAAATTTTTAAAATTTTAATACTTTTCGTCTTATATTTCAAAAACTATAAGAGATAGATGTTAAGTGTAAACTGAAAATATGTTCAGCTTGTCAAGATCTACATGCCCTGCAAGTAAATCTTATTACCCGTATTAGGAGTTATTGCCCTTTTTTCATAATTTTTTAGCTCACCTGGCCCAAATACATTATCCTTTATGCATAAATATAGAAAACAGTTAAGGTAATGATTATCTCCCTTTGAAATTTGCTTCAGTATCATTCTATTGTCAGGTGAGCAATACAGGCTCAGTGGGCTGAGCCTCTAGTTTTTTTTGGGAATATCTGCTATGCTTTGAATTAATACCACACAAAATGCAAAAAGTCATATTTGTGTAGCCTTCAGCAGAAGAAATATGTATATACCAATTTGCTCAACGGTCCAACTACATACACAGGGGCTAGGTGCGTCCGAAAAAAAAATGCATTTTTTTAAGTGGTCGTGTTAAATTGATCGTAACTTCGGAACACCTTAATATTTACAAAAAATGTTTCCACCAGTCGACACTGACAGTCATAAACTGAAGCAAGTAAAAATTGTAATTATTATTTGTCAGACCACAAATCAGAGTGCAACAATGGAACAAAACTACTGTAGTTCAAAATCTATTTTCTAACTGCAGAGGTATTAATGAAGTGTCTCCGCGCATTTCAACGAATTTTGAATGACCAACCTTCTCAAATATGAACATATTTTATATGAGAACTCAGATTTTATGTCACAGGATTGAGAAAAAAATAAATCAAAAGTTTGTTTGGTTAAAAGTAGCTTCGATGAACATTTCCCGTAGCACAGTGCCTTCTCATGGTGCCATTTTTATTTGATATTGAACGAAATTAAAGTTTCTTTAAACAGAAATGGATTACTTTTCAAGAAAGTCACTTTCAAAATATCTTCAAAATTAAAAGGCTACTTGAACTTCGCTTTTGACCAATGAGAAATCGAAGTCAACCTTTACAAGGCAACTACTTCACCCTCTAACGTGAGCCCTGCTTCTCATCCTTTTTTAAAACCTACAGGATGGTAAAAATATCAACCAATCAAATTGCAAAAAAACAGACACACCTAAATCTATTTTGAATATCGGAAATTCTTAAAAAGACTTGTTTGCCTACCCATTTTTTGCATTGACTTGGCAGCAACTGAAAACGGAGAACAATAAGATAAATATCTACACACAATATCTTATGAAATCAACTTTTGAAACTATATGACTTTTTAGCTCACCTGACCCAAAGGGTCAGGTCAGCTTTTGTCATCACTTTACGTCCGTCGTCATCGTCCACGTCTGTAAACTTTTCATACTTTCTTCTTCTTCTTTGAAACCACTGAACTGATTTGGACCAAATTTGGCAGAAATGTTCATTGGGAGGTCCTCTACTAAATTGTTATTTTGGTGCAGATCGGAAATCCAACATGGCCGCCAGGGCCAATAATGTGTTGTGATTGGTTGAAACTGTGAAAATCTTCTTGTCAGAAACTACTATAGCCGATGGAATTGTAACATTACAGAAATGATGACTGGATGGTCCTCTACTAAATTTGTTATTTTGTGCCGATCGCATATCCAAGATGGCCGCCATGACTTGACTTAGTTTAACATTGGACCCTATGGGAATTTGACATTTTCATCTTTTTTTCTGAAACCACGAAACAGATTTGAACCAAACTTGGCAGAAATGTTCATTAGATGGTCATATACAAGATTTTTGTTTTTGGCACTGATCGGAAATCCAACATGGCTGCCAGGGCTCATAATGTGTTCTGATTGGTCGAAATTTTAAAAATCTTCTTGTTAGAAACCACTAAGCCAATTGAATTGTGACTTTACAGGAATGATCATTGGGTGATCCTGTACTAAACTTGTGAATCGTTTGCTGATCGGAAATTCAAGATGGCCACCATGACTCGACTTAGTTTTAACATAGGACCTATGGAAAAAATGTTTAAAAGTCTTCTCCTCTGAAACCAGCAAGTCAATTTAAAGCAAACATGGCATGAATGGTCCTTAGGTGGTCAACTTTCAAAATTATGTCCTGTGAGCCCGACCTCCATCCAAGATTGCCGCAGTCAGCGGACATAGTTTTAACATAGGACCCTATGGGAAAATTGTTTAAAAGTCTTCCCTCTGAAACCAGTCAGCCAATTTAAAGCAAATATGGCACGGATGGTCCTTGGGTAGTATACTTTTAAAATTGTGTCTGGTGACTACTACCTCCATCCAAGATGGCTGCCATGAGCAGACATAGTTTTAACATAGAACCCTATGGGATTTGAATAGTAACTTAGATGTATTCGGCATGCAGACATTCTTAAGAGGACTTAGTTATGTCAGGTGAGCGATACAGGCTCATGTGAGCCTCTAGTTTTTTCACAGGCCCGTCAGACTTGTGGTACTACTCATTTTATACGCCCGTGTACAATTTTACACGCCACAGGCTTCGGACTACCGCCTAATTTCGAAGACTGAATCAAGTGACAGTACTTTTCAATAGTTACAGTTTAACTGAGTTTTGTTTGCTCTTTTATCAGAAAAAAAATTCTAAGATTGGCTGAGCTATTGCTGAACTGAAATGACCAAAAGGACTGTATGAATGTTCCTACTTGGTCAAGTTTGGTAAACTAATCAGGCACTAGCTATATATATCGGTATTGAGAAAAAGGTGACAGAAAAGTCACAGGAAAATGTATATGAGAAAAATATGTCTAAGTCTATATAGAAAATGAAAAAGAACACATCGACAAATAATTGAAATGCATATATGTATTATATGAACAAAGTCATTGAAAATGATTTATCATTCAATTGAATTAATTTGTCTTTATTTCAGAAAGTCATGCTTCCTGCTACATTTGTATACTGATATGTGCTTTTATGGTAAAAAATGCAGCCACACAAAGTAAGTTGAATGTCTTGCAAATTCTTCAATTCATTGATATTAAAAACTGTCTCAGTGATGACATAGCTGTTAGCATGGGTGTCTCAAGTGCAGTAAATAATGTGTAGGTTCATCCCCTGGTTGTTTAAAACCAAAGATTATAAAATTACATTGGTGTTTGCACCTTCTCCCCTAAGGGTGCAGCATTAAGGAATACTAGGAGTGAAGACTGGTTGGCTTGTAGACAGGATAATGTGTGTGAAGTGTTCAATTTAGAAGATATCACAATATGGTGTCATTTTCATAATATCAATATAACTTTTAACTACACAACTTTCATTTTTGGGGGAACTGTTTTTGTAGACTATACACCAGAAGTCTAGGTGATATACAAAATGTATTACTATCACAAGATGGGCAGTGTTTGCCGAGGTCTGCTGGCATTTATTGGACATTTGGCACAGTAATATAGTGATTAATAACATGATCAAGGTCAACTTCTAGTCATTTGCAGGGTGTCAAGCCACTTTTGACCAAAATTATATAGGAATATAGGATAAATTTAAGGTATAATTTAGCAAAAAATACATGCCATGCCTCACCTCCTGTTTACTGACAAATGAAGAAAAAAAACCAATATCATTAAACTCTAGTCTCCTATTGCTCTTTTTTACAAAATAAATAAAAATCAGACAGTGAAAAAAAAATCAACATTTGTCTTTCAAAGGTTTGAACATTACAAGACATGACTACTCCTTTTAACACTTTAAAGGACAAATATTGTTATAATGTCTTCAAAATTATATATAATATTTTTTGCAGAAAAAAAAGGGTACAAAGTTTGTTGGAACAAATGCTCTGTTAGCAATACTTAGGGCTTACATTTTTTTCAACGTCTCAAGGGTTCGACATTAACGGTAGTCTGATCTCCCGGGACAACTAAAAATCAAATTCGGACAAGTAAAAGTCTTACTGTACTAGTCCAATCTGAGAAGTGAAAAAAACCCCACATGTTGACCAATCATATCGTGTGATTTTGTAGTTCTACTTAATCGTCTAATCAGATTTTATCAAAGTATTTTTCGAATGCTAATTTTGGAATAGATTGGCAAAATCCACTGCAGTTAAATTTTTGACATCTACATGTAATGATTAAAAAAAATAATAGAAAATAAAATAGAGTCGAAAAATTCAAGGGTGTATGTCAATATTTTGTGAAAAATTTTACATGCCAGTAGCCTTACAAACTAACTTTGTAACTGGAAACAAATCTTACAGAATAGAAAGTATTCGTTCACACTGCATTTCCAAAACATCAACAGTGCAGTGCTGCATTTTGCAGCTCAGAGGAGGGAAAATGATGAGGACAATTTTGTAGGACCACTTGATAATGCGGTTAAAAAACTGGGAGAAAAAAACAAAACGTTAACAATTATGTACATGTTTAACACTGCCTACTGTGTGATGAGAGAGGAACTCCCATTTATAATTTATTCTACAATACTAAAAGACAGATAAAAATGGATCAGAATTGGTTAGACTTAGTCATGCATATTACTACAAATGTAGTAAGTAAAACTACTGACAAGTAAAATTTAACTGTTACTTGTCCGATGAGACAAGTTGGTTCAAAAGATAATAATTTAATTTGATATGAATACTGCAATCTGATTGGCTGATCTGCCTGGAGCAACATTGGTTATTCAAGCAAACCTGATTTAAGCAGCCACTGAAGGGAAATTCAAAAGTGGCTGCTTAAAAGAGGTGACCTTTAATTCAAGGTTCAAGTTTCTATAATGAGGAAAGTTAGCCATTACAATTTTCAATACCTATTAGCATGTGCAACTATTAAGGATATTGAAAAATATAATGTTTCCAGCTCTTGCCACGTGGAGACCTTCCTCTTAAGAGCCATTTAACATTTAATTGGTAAAATGGTAAAAGCAGCACTAAAAGTTCAACTGTTCGTATTTAAAATAAAAATCAGTAATATTTACATGTCATTAAACTGGTTTAAAAAAGTCTGATATTGTTGTTTGTTTTGTTTCGACAGTCATCATTTCTAAGAGTTCATCGTCCATGTCCATCACCTTATTCAGCAATGACGTTCTGCCCATTTTAATCGCAAACTGTCTTAGTTTTTAGCTCACCTGGCCAAAGGCCACGTGAGCTTTTGCCATCACTTTTGCGTCCGTCGTCTGTCCGTCCCTCGTATGTCGTAAACTTTTTCAAAAATCTTCTCCTCTGAAACTACTACACCAATTGTACCCAAACTTTTTCTGAATCATCACTAGGGTGTTTAGTTTAAAATTTGTGTCCGGTGATGGCATGCACCAATCAACATGGCCACTGTTACTAAAAATAGAACATATGGTAAAATTGCAGGTTTTGGGTAATAACTCAGAAACCGTCAGTAATATCAAAAATCTGACATGGTAAAAATGTGCAGCATGTTTAGATCTACCTACCCTGAAATTTTGAAGTGAATCCTATTACCCTTTTTGGAGTTATTGCGCTTTTTAGCTCACCTGACCCAAAGGGTCATGTTAGCTATTGCCATCACTTTTCGTCCGTCGTCCGTCCATCAACATTTCACATTTTAATTTTCTCCTCAGAAACTACTGGCCAATTGCAACCAAACTTTGGTGGAATGGTGCTTGTATGGCCCCCTTCCAAAATTGTGTCCGGTGTTCCCAACTTCAAACCAAGATGGCCGCCAAGCTAAAAATAGAAAAAAGAGGGGATGAAATTTCAATTGTCTATTGCTGCTTAAGTATCAGATAAAATGAGCTCAAATTTCAACTGCAGCTACATGGCAATGTGTAGTTTAACATATATTACGGGTTTTTCTTTGCAATTTTTCTTTCACCCGATTTCTACCGATTATGCAAATTAGGCATATTTTGTACATTTTGTCCTTTATTTCAAAAACTATGAGAGATAGATGTTAAATTCAAGCTGCATACATGTTCAGCATGTCAAGATCTACCTACCCTGCAATTTTGAAGTAAATCTGATTACCCATCTTGGAGTTATTGCCCTTTTTTCATCAAATTTTTAAAATTTTAATACTTTTCGTCTTATATTTCAAAAACTATAAGAGATAGA
>MJUT01022701.1:18547-36149 GCA_002080005.1 Gigantidas platifrons
GGACTGACCACTAAAACTGAAGTCATCACACTTAAACCATCGTCTGTGGACTGACCACTAAAACTGAAATTATCACATTTAAACCATGGTCTGCGGACTGACCACTAAAACTAAAGTTATCACACTTAAACCATCGTCTGGACTGACCACTAAAATTAAAGTTATCACACTTAAACCATCGTCTGTGGACTGACCACTAAAACTAAAGTTATCATACTTAAACCATCGTCTGTGGACTAACCACTAAAACTGAAGTTATCACACTTAAACCATCGTCTGTGGACTAACCACTAAAACTGAAGTTATCACACTTAAACCATCGTCTGCAGACTGACCACTAAAACTGAAGTTATCACACTTAAACCATCGTCTGTGGACTGACCACTAAAACTGAAGTTATCACACTTAAACCATCGTCTGCGGACTGACCACTAAAACTAAAAGTTATCACACTTAAACCATTGTCTACCGACTGACCACAGTATAAAATTCTTTTCTGAACCCGTTATCATGTACATAGCTTGCTTATTTATTATTAAAGCTCATACATTCGAAGAGATGATGACGATGTCTGCTTTGTACTAGACCAACACGCTTATATGGATTTTTAGTGCTAGCTCACTGAAACAAATCGGTGAGTAGACATGTTGCTCCACTTGGCCACATTATCCTGATTGCAAGCCAACAAGTCTTTACTCTTTCTCCTTAATGCTGCCTGCTTAGTAGAGAAGCAACAAATACTAATTTTAGTGTTTGGTATGACTCAACCAGGCTCGAACACATGATCAACCTCATTTGAGGCAAGTACGCCAACCATTACACCACGTATGACGATTCATTCCTGTACATTTAGATAAGACAGTGTCTGGTCAGTATATATTATCAATTTTGTGTCCATGAAAAAAATACAAAAATAAAATGCATTACATATTTTTTGGTTAGTGTATTCTGGCAATTTCACTATAAAACAATGATTTTGATGGATATATCTCATAAACACAGAAATGATGTTAAAGTCAAATTATCCACAATTTATCAACTTCAAATCTATCACACAATTTATCATAAAAGTCTATGTGCCACAATGTTTAACTATTTTGTCCAACACGCCATTTGATGTAGAACTCTTGGAACTTGTCAAATCCAGCCAGTACACCGGCACCAGCGACACCTCTGAGGATGTTGGCTCCAGCTCCCTTCATCAAGGACATGAATCCTTCATTCCTGACGATTTGCAATGTGCAATCAATTGATCCCTTGTACTTAACAGCTTCTCCTGATGTCATCATCATTCTTCTCCTGATGGTGTCAATGGGATATGACAAAAGTCCAGCACTGATTGTAACAACGTAACCTAAAGCAAACGACAGGAATACATTTGCACTTTCTCCCAAGAGAATTGGTTTAAGTGTGTCGAATAGACCAAAGTAGAAACCTCGGTAAACAACGATACCAACACAGGAAATTACAAAGCCTCTGTACAACCCCTGGATACCATCAGAGGCAATTGTTTTACGGTATACATCAACCATACCATTGAATTGACGCTCTCCTCCTTTCTTTCCAGATTTTGCATCATTGGCTAATCTTGTTCTGCAATAATCTAGGGAGTATACAAAGCATAATGACATGGCACCAGCAGCTCCTCCTGCAGCAATATTCTTACTAAATTTAACAGAATACGAATCGGTCTTTTTACTCTTGAACAGCATCTTAATTTGGTCTTTGAAAGCAAAGTTGAGAGCTTGGGTTGGGAAATACCTAATACAGTTGGCCATATTTCCTCTCCAGAAGGGCAAGACTCCCTCTGTTCTGTATGTCCGCATGGTGCAGTCAATTACACCCTTGTAGGGTTCAGACAAACGACCAGTCTTCAACATTTCATCTTGATTCTGTACCAGAAGTTTGATACGCTCAATTGGAGCTGCAGCAGTTTTAGAGATGACAGCAGCTACCCCACTAAGGGCGAAGTTCTCTGCAAAACTTAGTTTCTGGTTCGACATCTAAAAATATAAATATATTAAATTTAAATTTGTAACAGACATTCTCTTGTTCATCATGAAGATACAAATGTGTACAGAATTTACATATTAATAATAGATTGATAGAATATAAGCAACAACATTATGACCTAACGGAGCCAAGGCCAAATAAAATATGTATCAGAAATATTAAAATTTTCAATGGTTTTATACATGTGCAATAATAGTTTTTCTACATGTAGGTGCTTACACTGTTGTTTTACTGTCTGCGGTTTACCCGCATGTATCATTTCCACGAAGTTGCATAACAATGGTTGATGGGCTTTGAAATAGGGCCCCTAGCATAAGGGTTGAGCTTTCCTGAATGTGATCCGCATTGTGCAAGCTGATACATGTATATTATCAGGTATATTAAAATTTTCAATGTGTTTATATGTGTACAATTGTTCCTATAGTTGCTGAGTTGTTTTCCCACATTTACCGGAAACTGTTTGTAGCAAAATAAAAATCGGATCATACTCGACATAACCCAGAACTTGTTAATTATCGGCAATAATTAATTAAATAAAACATGTGTAAGTTTTAGACAACAACATGGTTTGACATCTGTAAAATATAAAGGTGTGTGTAGTCAGTGTTGCGTGATGACGGCCCACAGAAATCGACTTCCAATATGTTAGTAGCATAGATATTTATGAAGCACCACCTGCTCCATTAACTAACTATAGGCTCTCAGGAGCCTGTATAGCTCACCTGGGTATAACATCAGTCAATAAAACTTGATAACTTCGTCAAAAAATAACAAATGTAGCTCTCGTCATTGCAAACCCCTTCTCCAAAAAAAATTTGGGTAGGGGTTCCCCTTTAATGTAAGTTATCAACATTGTTGTAAAAAAACATTAATGTAAATGATTCTCAAAATTTAGCTTATGCTACTTCACGTTTTGTAATAGAGTTGCTTCCCTTTGATTATTTGAATAATCAAAAGCAGTGAAGTCAACAAGAGGAATAACTCTTCACACTGTTGTCGGACATTTTCAACTGTGGAACTTTTTTGTAGATCTTGACAGGATGAACATTTTCGCAGTTTAAACTTGACATCCATCTCTTATAGTTTTTGAAATAAAGGATGGAAAGTAGTAAAATTTTAAAGATTTGATGAAAAAAGGGAAATAACTCCAAAATGAGTAATCAGATTTACTTCCAAATTGCAGGGTAGGTAGATCTTGACAGGATGAACATGTTTGCAGTTTAAACTTATCTATCTCCTATAGTTTTTAAAATAAAGGACGAAAAGTATTAAAATTTTGAAAATTTTATGAAACTAGAGGCTCAGGAGAGCCTGTCATCGCTCACCTGGTAATAATTGGCAGGGTAAATCCTTAGGAATATGAAGTCTAACAAAGATTCATATTTTCTTGCGACTTAAGACACAATTTGCTTACTATTGAATGTGTGCTCCATAAATTCTGAAAACCTAGTCAAAATTAAAATCTCCCATGGTAAGTATATTAGACTGCTTAAGTTTTAATTCTTGAAGAAGGTTATCAACAAGCATATTTTTCAAGTCTTTCTGCTTGCAGATAGGAGCAGCATAGAACAAATCATGTCAACTGGCTTGGTACTTTCTGAGAAGAACAACTCAGTACAAATTCCCATTGGGTCTTGTAGGCTTCTATGTTAAACTTTGTTCGTCTATGACGGCCATCTTGAATTTCCAATCAAAACCAAATTTACAATTTAGGTAGAGGACCATCCATAGATCATTCACACCAGAAAACAAATTCAATTGAATCAGTAGTTTCTGACCAGAAGATTTTTAAAGATTGACGAATCAGAAAACATTATCTACCCCTGGCAGCCATGTTTAATTACCGATCAGCACCAAAATTACAATTCTGGTAAAGGACCTACCGGTATGTTAAACTTCATCCGTCAATGGAGGTCACCTTGAATTTCCAATCTGCACCAAAATAATAGATCAGGTGTAGAACCATCAAAGTAACATTCATATAATGCAAAATATTCAATTTGTTGAGTAGTTTCTCACAAAAAGGTTTTTCAATGAAATTCCCATACAGTCCAATGGTCCGCTGATGGCGGCCATCTTGGATGGAGGTCTGGGTCACTGGATATAATTTGGAAAGTTGACCATTTAAGTACCATTCATGCCATGTTTGCTTTAAATTGGCTAACTGGTTTCAGAGGAAAAAAAATTTAAACATTTTTCCCATAGGGTTCTATGTTAAAACTATGTTCGCTGATGGCATCCATCTTGGATGGAGGTCAGGGTCACAGGACATAATTTTAAAAGTTTACCACCTAAGGACCATTCATGCCATGTTTGATTTAAATTGGCTTACTGGTTTCAGAGGAAAAAAAATTTAAACATTTTTCCCATAGGATCCTATGTTAAAACTATGTTTGCTGATGGTGGCCATCTTGGATGGAGGACATTATTTTGAAAGTTGACCACCTAAGGACCATTCATGCCATGTTTGCTTTAAATTGACTTACTGGTTTCAGAGGAATTTTTTTTTTTAAATTTTTTCCATAGGGTCCTATGTTAAAACTATGTTCGCTGATGGCAGCCATCTTGGATGGAGGTCGGGGTCACATGACATTCTTTTGAAAGTTGACCACCTAAGGACCATTCATGCCACGTTTGCGTTAAATTGACTTACTAGTTTCAGAGGAAACAATTTTTAAACATTTTTTCCATAGGGTCCTATGTTAAAACTATGTTCGCTGATGGTGGCCATCTTGGATGGAGGTCGGGGTCACATGACATTATTTTGAAAGTTGACCACCTAAGGACCATTCATGTCATGTTTGCTTTAAATTGACTTACTGCTTTCAGAGGAAAACATTTTTCCCATAGGGTTCTATGTTAAAACAAAGTAGAGTCATGGTGGCCATCTTGGATATGCATTCGGCACAAAAATAACAAGTTTAGTAGAGGACCATCCAGTCATCATTTCTATAATGTTACAATTCCATCGGCTAGGTAGTTTCTGACAAGAAGATTTTCAAAGTTTCAACCAATCAGAACACATTATTGGCCCTGGCGGCCATGTTGGATTTCCGATCTGCACCAAAATACCAAATTTAGTAGAGGACCTCCCAATGAACATTTCTGCCAAATTTGGTCCAAATCAGTTCAGTGGTTTCAAAGAAGAAGAAGAAAGTATGAAAAGTTTACAGACGCGGACGACGACGGACGCAAAGTGATGACAAAAGCTCACACGACCCTTTGGGTCAGGTGAGCTAAAAAGGGAAATAACTCCAAAATGGGTAATGCCACTAATGGGATTTACTTCAAAATTGCAGGGTAGGTAGATCGTGACATGCTGCACATTTTTGCGGTGTATTAAAATTTTAAAAATTTAATGAAAAAAGGGAAATAACTCCAAAATGGGTAATCAGATTTACTTCAAAATTGCAGGGTAGGTTTATCTTGCTGTGCTGATCATTTTTACCCCATGTCAGATTTTTGATATTATTAACCGTTTTTGAGTTATTACCCAAAAACCTGCAATTTTACCACATGTTCTATTTTTAGCAACAGCAGCCATGTTGGTTATTGCATGGCATCACCGGACATAATTTTGAAACTAGACACCTTAGTGATGATTCAGACCAAGTTTGGTAGTTTCAGAGGAGAAGATTTTTTTTTAAGTTTACGACGGACGATGGACGCCAAGTGATGGCAAGAGCTCACATGACCCAAAGGGTCAGGTGAGCTAAAAAGGCCATAATAAAACTTGTAAATATTCTGAAATTTAACGTGACCTTTTTTGCGGCTGTTGGATTTTTAGCCGGTGATGAACCAAAACTGGGCAGTGTTAATGCTGGCATATTTTGAGAAACCAGAATATGTAGTGCTCCCCATGTACACATTATCCTGATGCTGAGGCCAGTATTTGCTCTGTGTGCTAGCACAGAAGCAGAAATAACAATTTAACAGTTTATTTGCCCTGACCGGGGACCAAACCCACAATCTACCACAGGCAAGGCGACCACGCTAACCATTGCACCATAGAGTTGGTAATTAGAAACCCAGCTACAATAATATGTCAGATATGAATGTAGCGACATACAAAATTGTAGCTAATTCACATATTTTAATTTGATTGGTTTATAGTTATTCTGTCATGAAAGCTATTTTGATCAACTACATTCGTCCTTTGCTATTCTAATTTCTTGTTGCTAAGGTTAGAAAGCATCATAAACAAAGATAGAATTTCTCAAGGTCCCACATAAGCATAGTTGCAAATGATCATTTGCATTTTTCCTTTTAATAAATTGCAAGTCTTGTAATGAATCTAACGATAAAGGCAGAATACAACGCAAAATATGGAGAAAAAATGTCTTCCTAAACACATTGCGTGGATGAACAAAGAATCATGCCATTCACCATACACGGAATTTCCAACTTGTGTGATCTAAAAGGAAAGCGAGGAACAAGGTACCATCCAGGGCTCTATAATGCGACCGAAACACTTGCATTTGCGAGTTACTTTTGAAAATGCGAGTAAAAGTTCTGTATTGATAGACAGATGGCGAGTTCATATTTCTGGAACATTTTCATTCCCTAACCAATAATTTTTTTCAATTTAAATTCCGACTTTGAATTTCCCGTCTTTCAAACCATGCAATTGACTCTGACATAATACTTTAAATCATGTACTTTTAACACATTCAAGTGACCATAATCTCCTCACAAATTTGTTAGCTAAAAATAAACTGGTTGAATCAACTGATTACGAAACTGCCCTGCCTGAAGCAACATTGACGGAAGTATAAGCCAAAATACTGACGATGGTTCAGTTTCTAAAGCTGAAAATCGTAAATTGCAAGATGTCTCGAAGTCAAGAGTTTTTGTGGCTCATTGCACAGGGGCTCGCAGTTATATTTTCACATCACCAGGTATGTGTTCTTTTTAACACATACCTGGTGATGTGAAAATATAACTGCGAGTCCCTGTGGCTCATTGATGTATTGTTATGTTTGCAGAAAGGCAGGCCAAGATATTGCTGGCAAAAACGAATATATACCTAGGGTATGCAATAATCTCATTATATACTGTAGTGTAACTATATTTTTTTTATGTTGGACTGTTTTTTTCGTTTATATATCTTTGACTGTGGTACCATTTATGAAAATTAAACCCCCCTGTTATTTTTTGTGTGAAAAAGCTAGCTGTAGACCTTGTTAATGTAAGCTTTTATATAATTAAAAAAAACTGGTTTGGGACCTGGGCTGTGGTTAGCCAGGACCAACTTAAAAAAATTCGAAGGTGACAAGGTCAGATCTCTTCAAGTTTATTCATGAACAATTTTTGTTGTTCTAACAATACCAGTAGCAATCGTATTAACCAATATTCATCATATATTCAGAATCTTCTTTCCATGAAACTACACAATGATTACTTCTAAATTAAATTTAAATGAGGAAAACATGGTCATGGGATTCCATTTCAAAGTCAAGTCACTTACCGGTGTGCACTCACCTTGAGTAAAAATATGAATGAACAGAAAAGAAATAAGGAACTTATTAACTTAAAACTTTGTCAAACAAAACATTTAAGATCAGTGTGTCTTAAATTGCACTTACTGTGATGTTCTTTTGAAGAGAATCTGTATTTTTCTCTTTCAACTATGAATGCCGGTTTTCTGAGCACGGCTGACACTGAAAAGGAGGTCGTATAATGTGAACGTCATAAATACCCCGGATTTTACTATTGCGCATGTCTTGGATGTAACTATGGGGCTTCTTAGGGGTATTTAGAAGCCACAAAAGTCCCAAAATAAATAAAACACGTTTTTAAGCCTAAAATGGTAAAAGGTTAAAGTTCATATATTCAAGAACAAAAGAATCAACTGTAGATTCTTAAAAAGAATCCACTGTTCGAACAATAGTGTGACGTCAGATAAATGTATTATATAATTAGATTGATTAGATGTGGGTTGGGACTAGTCGTGCCATTAAGGCCATAGGATTAGGATTAGGATTGGGTATTTAGTTATGCAACAACATATAAAAAAGCCTATCCCTCTTGTGTAGCATGTTTCGTAACGAGTTCAAATGCTTTTTATTTTTCTCGATAATCCACGTTCATCCAGCAATGTCTAAAAATCCAAAACAAAATCCAAATTGTACCGAAAAAAAACAGAAAACATCCAATCGTATATTTAATGTGTCGTCCGCACTATGCTACAACACAACTCGTGTCACTCATGACGTCATTATTGGCAGAAAAATGCGAATGATTTCAAAATGGAGTTCATATGAAATTATGGTCGAATATACAGTATACTGGGTTTACCTCATTCCGATGGTCTTACGGAAACACACCTTATAAAATATACGATACCTATCGTTTGAATGAATCTGTATTCATACAAACATATTATGCTATGAACTAATAAAAAATAATGATAACCTTTTAAAACAGGAGTTTTAACCTTGTGTTCAAGTTATCGATTGTTGACAGTTCTCCGATGGGACCATATGGCAAAATCAAGCCCATTTTGCTAATTTGCATACGACCGCCATATTGAATCAAATGGACGTCATCGTAGTACTTAAGCAATGAACGACTGAAGAAGTAAAAGAGGCCGTGTTGATCTTTTATTAAACCTGGACTTACTTTCTGAGTTCTTTTTTCACCAAACACCGCTTACGGTTGTTCAAGCAAATTTTTGATACCATACTCAATATATTGGAAGTTCCTGGAGTATTTCTTATTTGGATACAACGTTCCTATCATTTCTTAATAAACCCTTAAAATATGATTTAAAAAAATGATAAAACTGACGAAACCGCCATACCCACATAAGTTCTCTTCATTCACATTAAAACTTCCGGTAAGAAAGTTCCACTTGATATTTGTTTTGAATGGAAGACTTATGATCTGTAGGTTCCTGGAGAAGATTAATTGTGATCGTTTTTACAATTTCCAATGCCCGACGCCATTTAAGAGGCAACGTAGGGATGTTGGGCGTGTGAAACGTACCATATTCCTGAGGCATTTTCATACAATTCGTCTGTTCCATTTGCACCGCTTCTTCATAAACAAAGTATCACATGATCAATTAATTATGTGAGGTGCGTTGAGGGGAAACATAACAATAAAATCTCGTCCGTTCTTTTTTATTCATTATTATCAAATAAATATATAGAACAAATATGATTTTTTTTTAAACACGTATTTTAAAACAGCAGTAGTAATATATTATTCATCATTGATTAAGGGACCGACCATATAACTTGTGTGTGTGTGTAAAAGGGGGAGGGGGCTCTAGGCTATGTGTTTTTCTCTTTTCTCTTTGAATTTTACCACGATGTCAACAAATTTCACATGGTTCCACGACGTCATGAATATTCATATCTCATGAATAAAATAATGAGCATGATTTTGCCATATGAATAGTTATCCAATGTATTTGTATAATACCGGTAGAATAGAATTATTGAAAATGTTATTTTAATGAATTTGAATTTTTGCTGTTTAACTAACGCCACTTTCATCAATATTTCAGCTACATTTTTTTTGTATATCATGGCGACCAGTTTTAGTGGTGGAAGAAGCCGGAGTACCCAGAGACAACCACCAACCCTGGGCAAACAACTGGTAAAACTTTATCACTTGTGGCTGCAAGTCGAGTGCACCCTTTTTTGTAACTTGCAAAGCTGGGTGTGAACCCACGCCATATTAGTGCAGTGATCTTGAAGGTTTTTTTCAGAATGGGCCCATGGCCTCTTCAAAACAATTTCAATGGGCCATTCTGAATTTCAATGGGCCATGCTATCATATGAATGGGCCATTGTAAATTAAATAAATTTCCAGCACAATAATGCATAGATATGTATTTTCATACTATAGCTCATGTAACATTTAAATAAATATACAATTCAATGTACATGTAATTGATTGAAATTGAATTGCTTTTCAGTTTTCTAGTGATTTCTAGACTCTGGATTCACTCATCTTTACCTGCTTCACTACATTGTTATTCCTAGGACTGAAATGTTTAACTTTGCCCATTATCGAAACATACACTTTAGCATGCCACATATTTAAAATTTCTCCATTTAATATCTATAAGCAATCAAATATCACTGATTTTTCTATTATTTTTAATATCCTACATAATTATAATTATCAGGGCGAACAGGAATTAGGGCTTCAAGCTTCATTTCTCCAATCCAGTGACACTGATGTATAGTTAAATTTGTATTATAGATTTCCTTATCTTGACCAATATAATTGAGAAACCACTTACATTTTGTACCACAAGGAACAAGAACAATTTCACAAGTTGAAATTGAATATAATCAAAATTACAGAGAATAAAAAATTAACATTTGATACACCTTTCATGCCTTTGTTATTGAATCTGTTCTCAACTCAGTTACACACACAGTAAATCAAATAAAGGTCAAAAGGCTTTATAAAGTCATACATTTCAAATGAATTTTTATTCCAAGTAAATTTTAACAATAAACAACCACGAACAGGACGGTATTTGTGGACGTCTTTCTCGTTAGCATCACAATCTGATGAGACAGGATCGAGGTACGGTACTTGTACGTCTTGTGAGCCAGAGTCAATCATATTTTCAGTTTCTTTTCTCACGGACTCGTCAGGATCGAAATTGTTATTTCCATCTCGACCAACAAACGAAAACAAAGTCTTCTGGCCAGGTTAAAAAGGCAGACGCTGCTTTTTTTCGGAGGATTTTTCTATAAAATTCAACTAAATACCGGCAAACAATAACTCGCAGACACGTACTTTCAGAAATAGAATTTTCCGTTAAAATAAAATTTCATATTGAATTTTGAGATGATTTTATACAAATTTTCATTCATTTGATTCATATTTGTCAAAAATCAAATTTACAAACGTTTATTTGGAGTAACATTTGGAAAAAAAAAGTCACATCATTGGTTGTTATTCTTTTCCGGTATTTAGACATTTCATAATTATATTTACTTCAGCGTTAAGCAAAGGAAAAACCACGAGACAGTCCGATAATATATATAAATAGGCAGAACATTCTCAATGATCCGATTTCCACACGATTATGCATAATTCAGTGGGGTTCACTGTTTTTCAAGGGGTTCACTGCAATTAGGTGTACCGCACGACTGATGACTATCGTTCCATGGATACCGAACCTTGCAAAATTATTGTGCGCCAAACGGGCGCTTACATTTTACTTTCATTGCGCCATTTTTCAGCTTAATGCGCAAATTGCGCATGGCGCTGGACTTTCCCGATCACTGTTAGTGATAGGCTTATATGAGCTGTTAGATCCAACGACCTAACTCATTGAGCCACCCGGGCCCCGTTATTTTAATGATATGGTTACACATTAATATACATTTGTATATATATTAAGAATAAAAGATAAATAAAAATAATTTTAAAATGGTAAGATTTGTCCTTCCTGTTCCAGTTTCGGGTGCAGTTATACAATAGCTAGATGTTATTTCTTCATGGCGTTTTGAAATCTAATATACATTTTACATTTGCTTCAGATAATCTTAATTAATCTATATTTCATCCATAGATCAGATAGAAGATAGGCCATCATCAGTCATTTCATTCACAAAATGTATCTATTTATTTTATTCATTACCAAGATGACTAAGAACATATAGATTTGCAGTTTTATATTACTATCAAACACAGAGAGATTATCTACATTCATAACGGCAAAAAACTTAATTTGGCCGAATATGCTTTCCTGAATAGCAGTAGAAACAGTTTCAATTGTATTCAATATCTTTGCATATGGCAAAATCATGCTCATTATTTTATTCATGAGATATGAATATTCATGACGTCGTGGAACCACGTGACATTTGTTGACATCGTAGTAAAATTCAAAGAGAAGATAGAAAACCCATAGCCTAGCCCCCCCCCCCCCCCTTTCCCCACACACACCCACACACAAGTTATATGGTCGGTCCCTTAATCAATGATGAATAATATATTACTACTGCTGTTTTATGTGTTTTAAAACAAATCATATTTGTTCTATATATGATTTATTTGAAAATAATGAATAAAAAAGAACGGACTTGAGATTTTATTGATATGTTTCCCCTCAACGCACCTCACATAATTATTTGATCACGTGATACTTTGTTTATGAAGAAGCGGTGCAAATGGAACAGACGAATTGTATAAAAATGCCTCGGGAATAATGGTACGTTTCACACGCCCAACATCCCTACGTTGCCTCTTAAATGGCGTCGGGCATTGAAAATTGTAAAAACGATCACAATTAATATTCTCCAGGAACCTACAGATCATAAGTCTTCCATTCAAAACAAATATCAAGTGGAACTTTTTTACCGGAAGTTTTAATGTGAACGAAGAGAACTTATGTTGGTATGGCGGTTTCGTCAGTTTTATCATTTTTTTTACCATATTTTAAGGGTTTTATAAGAAATGATAGGAAAAGTTGTATCAAAATAAGAAATACTCCAGGAACTTCCAATATATTGAGTATGGTATCAAAAATTTGCTTGAACAACCCTAAGCGGTGTTTGTTGAAAAAAGAACTCAGAAAGTAAGTCCAGGCTTAATAAAAGATCAACACGGCCTATTTTACTTCTTCAGCCGTTCATTGCTTAAGTACTACGATGACGTCCATTTGATTCAATATGGCGGTCGTATGCAAATTAGCAAATGGGCTTGATTTTGCCATATGGTTAATGTAATTGAATGTAATTGAAAAGTAATTGTAAATTACACACATTTTGGGAAGTAATTAATTAAATTACCATTACATGTAATTGAATTTTGGACCAATTACACATTACTTTCAATTTCTTGACATTTTCATTAATAGTAATTAAATACAGTCAATTACCATTACACATTACAATTACCCCATCCCTGTTCCGATTCTTATAGTTATATCAACTTTGTAATTGTTTATTCTGTTCACTGCTACAAGATAAGATCAGTTTTATTTAATGTCGGCATGTCAAAACAATAAATACAACATATATTATTAGAGTAGAACCCTTTGAATGAAAAGAGGCGTAGATTGTGTCAAAAATGTCTTCTCTTTCTTCAAGTGGATATAATTTATTTTAATTATTTTATTTAGCATTTCATAGTCATGTGTCAGTGTTCTAGCTAGGATATGAAAATAGAGGAACACAGGAGAAGGTCACTGTAACATGTTACAATGTACATTGATGTTGAATGTCTAATGTTTATGTACTTTTAACTCATCTGACGGCAGCGACTCAATATCAATCACAATATACATGTATCTTGCAATATAGTAGCCAATGCAAATAAAAGTCTCTGATTTTTGAAAAGAAACCTTAAAACCTCCAACACAAATATAAAGTCGCAGGCATACCTATCTCTTGTCCGTCCAAAACTAGAGTATGCATGCTCAGTTTGGAACCCTCACACAGCAGAACATTGCAATAAGATTGGGATGGTCCAACGACGGGCAGCTAGGTATGCCTGCAACCGATACCATAATACTAGCAGCGTCACAGATATGCTACAAACTCTCACCTGGCCTACATTACAACAACGTCGACTCAAAACAAAACTTATTATGTTTTACAAGATTGTTCACCATATCGTTGCAGTTCCTACAACAGTATTAATACCAACAGACCCAAGAATCAGACAATTTCATCCATTTACATACAGACATCTTCATGCATTCAAAGATCCGTACAAGTACTCATTCTTTCCGAACACAATCATTCACTGGAATTTACTACCTCAAGCTATAGTTCTATGCCCAACAGTCAACACGTTTAGAGAACAGCTAACACCAACTGTTCTCAGCCATTTACAATCACAAATTTAAATAAAAATGAAATTGTAAATAGTTTTAACCACAAAATTTATTTCTGTTTGGCACCACTTGTAAATATGTTATAAATTGACTGAATTTATTATTATTTCTTTATGTTGTTTATTCCCACGCATGCGCAACAGCTAGTGATCTTCCAGTGGATGGATAGCTGTATATCAAAAGAAGAAGAAGAATACTATGTCATTTTTCTCAAATAATTATGAATGAAATAATGTTCTGTGTTTGTAATATATTGTCTAATTAATAATTTATATGTAACGGAGAAGATCTGGTAAGTTTATAACTTGTGTCTGATCCGTTGTCTGTATTTGTTTGACAATAAATATGTTTAAAGTAAAAGTAAAAGTTGAATACGACATTCAGACTACTGCTGCTAGTTATATATTATTGTTATCATGGAGATTACACATTATATGTCATATTGACAAGAAATTAAATTGATTTATGATGTTTCATAAAGTTTAGTCCGAGATTCCTCTGCCGTTCGACGACTATTTAGAACTTGCTGTTCAAACGACAACAGCAAGTTCTAAATAGTCGTCGAACGGCAGAGGAATCTCGGACTACATAAAGTTGACACTAGTTTGCTCAGTGAGGGCAGAGGGGCACAGTGCTGCACCCCTCCATTTACTTTATCAAGGACACTGTGTTAGTATGGTCTCTGTGAATAACTGTTCAGATATTATTAATCCCTTTTGGTATTCAAAGCCAGAGTTGTTTTCTGATATTGCCTGCCTCTGAATCCCTTATCAACCATGCATAGTTCTATTCGGGAAATTTTTTTTCAGGTACCACCGCCTCGAACCGGCGTGAATTACGCCTGCACCTCAATGTCGTGACAACCGGCGCTGGAGTATTCAAAAGTAGACATATTTTGCTGCATAAATATGTAAATAGAATCATGATCACCTACCTATAACGCCAGATACAGCTCATCATTCCCAGAAGCCGCTTCGGATTCTTTGAATGTCGCCATTTTGACTTGTTTTGAAAGTATGTCACGTGATCGCTTTTTCCAAGAATTACACTAGTCTGGTACTCGTGACCCCTCGGATTTTTTTCTTGTTCTCAACAAAATAATCCGAGTGGTCATTAGTGTAATTCTTGGAAAAATCGATCACGTGACATACTTTCAAAACAAGTCAAAATGGCGACATGGTTAAGACATTTTCTTATAATTCTCATTCAAATTGGTATTTACAGCCGGGAAGCCATAGACCGAATCGGATCAATCAATCCATTAGATGTCAATTTTGCCGCGCTAATGGCAGATAACCTCGCTTCAATGCATAGGTGGCGCTTCATAACTACGTAAACAAAATCATCCGCGATAGGGTACCTCAGAAAACCCTGTTGGGAAACGATGAAATAACCGTAATTCGTGTTTTTTTTTAAATATTTATCACAAGTTTATTATTGCAGACAAATGATTGATCATTTTTGACAGCTTTTCCGTGTAGAAAAACGGTGAAAATCGGTATTTTCCCAGTGACCCCTTTCAAGCCTAAAAATATGGCGGTGAAAAAAACTCTATATTTAACTGACACAATCGCATCCCCCTTAGCCAATCACATCAAAGATGGTAAAAATAAACTATAATTAGTAAGGAATCCCATACAATCCCTCCAAAGGCAGTCACCATTTCAGTGTATTTTCAAAGGAAAAAATGTCGAGATTTCTGTTTGTTTCAGACTTTTATCTGCAAGCATGACACTTGTAGATTGTTCTCATGTATTTTAATATTTCATTCGTTTCAATTCCAGTATTTTAGATGTGAAGGTTGGAAAAATTCCAAGATATAAACATAATTTAAAATTTAAACCACACATCCATGTGAGATTTCCAACGTGACCCCTTATTTTATCCATTTTGTAGTCTCTATTTGAAAGTTTACGCTTTATAATGCTGCCTTGAAATGCTGTATTAAATGTTTCACAATTAAATAATCAAATTACCACAGGATTGTTTTCATATGCTGTCTAGATGTTAATAGAATGATATTTTAGTATCTCCTCACCTATGACTATGAAGTTGTAAAGTAATACAACCTCCTATCTGTGTATCAGTCCATGCCCAAAATGTCTACTGTTGTTTTCCCCCAAAATGTCTACTGCAGAATATTAGGTTTTTCCCAAAATGTCTAAACAGATTTTAATTTTATTATATATGAATAGAATAGAATATAATATGTTTATTTGTCAATTAAAGATGCCCATGACAGGCAGTATAATTACATTGTACATGAAAATTACAATATTTACATTAATTGGTATGATTATGATTGATTGGATTTAACATACAAGACATACTAATACTATTACATGTAAATATACAATTTTGTAATCAATAATTTTGACAAGTATAGTGTAATAGATTAAGAGACAGTGTATCATCCACAGTTGTATACTGTCTTCACCTCATTCCGTGTTATACCTCGTTCTGAGGTATTTTCTTTTTGTGATTTGCGTACCTCCGTTTACGCAGTCGCCGTTCCGAGGATGCAGGTCACGTTTCACTGACGACACGCTTTGTTTACATCACCTAATTTTTGGAAATGCTTGCATTTCAGCTAAGCTTTTGCCGTTTTATTATATATAATAATAAATCTCAACTTCTCATTCACCCGTATATGCCATCTCATTTGATAAATCTTAAAAACCAACTTAGATATCGTTTATTGAACATGTGAAAACTGTTTTGTGTTCGTCTGCTATCCAGCTTCCTAGTTACCAATGACAATAAAGTTGCACTTACGGTTGTGCGCAGGAAAATACTGTGGAAAACCAGATTAACAATTATGAGAATTTTGTTTTTTTTTCGATAATACGACTGGAATTAAAGCTATATATGGCATGAGTGAACAACTTTGAAAAAAAAGATCAAGCATTGTTTTTTGGAATTATACCATCATATGTTTCTTCCTACTCTTAAAATATGTGAAATTTAAAATGAAAATTGCAAAAAAGTGCATAAAATTTAATCCCAAACAATTAAAAAAAATCAATTGTTGTTTTTTTACATTTAAATCTTTTTTCCATCTAAGTGTGTTATACAGAATTTTTAAAATAATAAACAAATCTTTTATTTGGTTCAAATATATCTGATATAAATAACCCGCCAAAGCAGTCAAGCATATTAGCCCCAATGGCTCTCCATAACAGGGAATTCCCAATACATCGAAACGAGGTTAAGGTCAAAAAAGGTCCCATAGGCGAACTGTCAACAATCGATAACTTGAACACAAGGTTAAAACTCCTGTTTTAAAAGGATATTATTATTATTTTATTAGTTCATATAGCATAATATGTTTGTATGAATACAGATTCATTCAAACGATAGGTATCGTATATTTTACAAGGTGTGTTTCCGTAAGACCATCGGAATGAGGTAAACCCAGTATATATCTACCACAGATACAGTATATAATTATTATTATTAATACTGTATAACATAAAATATGACTATTATTAATTTTGAATTATATCATTTCTAGATGAATGTAACTTTAGTATCATACATACCTGTTAACCTCAGAGATTGTGTATGTGGGAGATATGATTCATATCTGAAAGTTGATTTATGATGAAATTGTCTTCAATGGACATTAACCATATAAATTGTTCTCTAATAAATAATATCTAAATGTTTAAAGTTATAATTATTATTATTTATAAGATGAATAAATGGTGTTCTCACATTTTGAAGTGTTTCACATTTTAATAAGTGAATTTCATCTTCAACTTCCTTTAA
>MJUT01022701.1:80504-92637 GCA_002080005.1 Gigantidas platifrons
GAAATATTTACCTTTATTTCATCATTTTAAAGCTATTTACCAATTTCCAAAGCATATAATTTTTTTGGTCAAAATCGTAGCTAATGCCCCTTTAAGAGTTGTTGCTAGTTGATTGATTGATTGATTGATTGATTGATTGATTGATTGATTGATTGATTGATTGATTGATTGATGTTTAACGCGAAAATATTAAAAAGATAAAACCATATATTTAGAACATATGTTATACAACTATATTTTAAGATATAAATCAATTTCTTTAACAAATTTCAAAATTGTGTCGCCTGCGACATTTATAAATAAATCGCATAAATTGTGGACATTGTAGAAGGTCTGACGAACGTCAGAAACATCTACGAAGTCGAGCAATACATGTTTCAATGAATAGTTGGAATTACACAGAATACATTTCGGTCGAACTTCCTCCTTATTTAACAAACAACTATGTGTAAGTCTACTATGACCTATACGACATTTGGTCAAGACTACCTGTTCCTTCCGATTTTGACCGTAAGAACAGGGAGTCTTGCCAACTAGGGAATGTATTTCTGCAATTTGTTATAAATTTGCTGGTCCCAACTGCCTTGCCAGCGTTTTAAAATATATTTCATAATTAAAGGTTTAAAATCATTATAAGGAATAGAACAATTGAATACAGGCTCATCCAATGCGTTCTTGGCTTCCTTGTCAACAACTGTGTTCCCATGGCTACCTATATGACTAGGGATACATGTGAAAACTACATGTTTACCAATAGAACAAGGCTTTTATAAATTTCAACAATTTTCAAAATTAAAGGGTTTTGAGTTTTACAACTCTAAATTGCCAGGAGACAAGAAAGAGAATCTGAACAGATCATGAATTTACTCTTATCAGAAGAGGCAACGAACTTCAAAGCAAGAGGCATTGCATTAGCTTCTGCACTGAAGATTGAACTGGCAGATGGTAATCGAGTAGAGTAGACCTGCTGTCCGAAAACAGCTGCCTATGCTATTCTATCACCATCCTTTGAACCATCAGTATATATTGCAGAGTATTCAGATGTTACCGATCTAATTTCAGCAAAATGTTGCTGAATTAGTAAAGGGTTTGTTTCTGATTTTTTGTGTTGTGTAAGTTCAAAATCAAACGTAGGTTTTGCATTTAACTATGGAGGATTTTCAGGAATAACAATAGGTGCTATGTCTTCCAAATTTATATCAGAATTTTCAAAGTGTGGTTTTACTTGGAGTCCAAAAGGTGGAATTGTATTGGGTTGTTTATCGTAAACATTTTCAAATAAAGGATTGAAAACACAGTCGTATGCAGGATTTAAAGGATAAGCCTTCAATTTCGTTGCATACTGCATACCAAGTTTGATACGTCTGTTTTCAAGGGACGGCTCGTTTGCTTCAACATAAAAACTATCAACTGGAGACGTTCTGAACGCTCCAAGTGAGAGTGCTTACGCGAGTGCGTCGTTGCGTCAATGGTAGCTACGCCACTGTTCTCCGATTCACTTTCAAGTAAGGCATCCTTATACTTCCTCTGAAAAAAAAAAAATTTATAAGAAATTGATGATAAAAATTTATTTTTTAATTTTGCAAGATAATTTAACAAATTTAGCAAAAAACTGGAATAAAGAAATACTTAAATTATCACCGGGTAAATCATACTGATTGAAGACTTAACAACCCCATATAAGAGTTTTTGAAAATTTAAATTGAAAATTTGAAATGAAAAAAAAAAATGATTTCTACGTTAAACTTCATTAACATACCTTTATATGAGTCTTGGAATTGGAATAATCCTACCACATGGTACCTCGGGTGGCGATATCTACTATTTATTTTATTATCTGACATTTATTTATTTTTTGTTTTGCTACTTACTATTTATTGTTTTCTATTTGCTGTTTTTACTATCAAGCTGCCACCGACTCCGCATGAAATAAAAAATGAAAAAATCCCAATGAAAATGTAAAATATGAGCATGGAATGTGAAGTCATATGTTATAGGACTAGGAATTGGAAATGATTTTCAAACTCTCGGACATGTATGCTTGACAGTGTCTACACTCAAAATTTCACTGTGTGTTTTTTGACAATTCATATTGACTTAATATATCACTCCAAGTTAACACTGTGAAGTCTTTCTCAAATTATGTAATAGTTATGCACTGAGGTATAGGTGTATCTGGATTAGAAACCCAGCGGGTATAACTAACTTACTTCCCAGGTTATTCTAAATACATGTACACAAAATATTCATTACATAATTAACGCGAATGTCATAGAAAACAAAAACAATAAACACAGAAACATTAAATTTCATAAAACAATACATTTTTGTGGGGTTTTTTTATGTGTTTTTGGCATTGGTCTTAAATCCAACATGGCTGCCAGGGTCCATAATGTATTCTCATTGGCTGAAATTTTAAAAATCTTCTTGTCAGAAACCACTAAGCCAATTGAATTGTGACTTTGCAGGAATGATCATTGGGTGGTCCTGTACTAAACTTGTGAATAATTTGCTAATCGGAAATTCAAGATGGCTGCCATGATTCGACTTAGTTTTAACATAGGACCCTATGGAAAACATGTTTAAAAGTCTTCTCCTCTGAAACCAGTCAGCCAATTTAAAGCAAACATGGCATGGATGGTCCGTGGGTAGTATACTTTTAAAATTGTGTCCGGTGACCACGACCTCCATCCAAGATGGCTGCCATGAGCAGACATAGTTTTAACATAGAACCCTATGGGATTTGAATAGTAAATTAGATGTATTCGACATGCAGACATTCTTGAGAGGACTTATTTATGTCAGGTTAGCGATACAGGCTCACCTTCAGTCTCTAGTTACTTCTTAATATGGTATGCTTCTTCCAGAAACATTTAATACCAATTTGGTGTGATTACAAGGAGGATCTACCTTGCAAGCTACGGATCTCAAGATAGGTGTTATTTTACACAATATTCTACACTATGCTAGTGCTTATAAACTTAATTTGTTGAATATAAAATATAACCATTACACCAGTCCTTAAAATTGCACACATCCTTTAGTTCAATCTGATTAAAATCATAAGTTAAATATGTTAAGCTTAATAACCATCTTAATAAATCATATCTAAATTTAATCCATATGAACTTTAGAAATCCATCAGGTCGATTAGTACCTGCGACAAAATTTGCTGCCAGAATTTTGTCAGCTGTAATTTCATTGATTAAGCTATATTTGGTTGTCATAGATGTTATTGGAGTGTACATATATCTTACATAAGACTTTAATCAGACTGTCCTTGTTTCAGATAAATATGACACTATGTTATAGTCAAATCTTATAATCTTGTTTTCAGTAGGGTTTGTGTTACTCGATCTTTAGTTTTATATGTATGCTTTGTAGATCGTTGTTTGTCCACTTATACTTTTTCTTTTGGCCATTGTATTGTCTGTCCTTTGATTTACGGATTCTGATTACTACTTTTGGTATCTTCAAACTCTTCTTATCCTGGATAACTAAAGAACTTGAATATTTTGATTGATTGATTGTTGTTTAACACCAATTCAGCAATTTTTCAGCTATATCAAGGCAAGAACAAGTAGATTTTCAATGAGATGATAACGAGGTTCGCTTTGTACTAGACCAACACGCTGAGTTGGATTTTTATAGTGAGCTACACTGAAACAACAGTCTGCGGGTAGACATGCCACTCCACTCTGACTCCGAGCAAACCAGTCTTTGCTCTTTCCTCTTAATGATGCGTGGTTAGCGGAGAAGCTACAAATACCAATTTTATATTCTTTGGTTTGACCCGATCGGGGCTCGAACCCACAACCTACCACATTGATATTTTGAAGTCTCTTCAACTTCAATATAAGATTCTACTATACATCTAAAACCAGGATAAATTGTTTGACAATCTTTATTTCTTCAAATTACATCAAAGATATTCAAAAACATGTTTACGGATGATGACAATATGGTAACAAACCAGATGACATTCTGAACCTGTATAATTTACCACGGGTTTATATTAATCATTTACTACAGGAATTAATATATACCAAATATTTGTAAAATCACAGATTTCATTAAAAAATAATAACATAGTGTTGAAGAACTTATTCTATTCTAATAAAACTGTAGAATTTTTTATTCAAATAAAAATAAATAAATAAATAACATGAGTTAAGCTTCTTTGCAAATTAAATACATCTATTTTTTAATAATGGCAGCCATCTTGAATAGGCGATATTATTCCCTATCAGACATCAATTCTAAAGGATGCCTTATCAAGAAAAAACAAACATTCCTGCCAAAGTTAGATGTATTTGGTCAAATTGTTCAAGACAACAAGATGTAAATATGACTTTCTCAAATGCATATGCAAAGTGGAATTTTGTAAAATTATGCATAGTGTATAATTTTTACAACTAATTACATGTACATGTATTATGAAATAGTCTTATTTTCCGACAGTATGATATTTTTCTTCATTTTTTAACACAATTTGCACATAAAAATGAGATTGTTATGTATAATAATGCACTGAAATTCTTGTGATTGATTTATCATGTCCATCTGCCATGCTTCAAGACTTCCTGTCAGAATCCTACCCAACTTCTAGCAATATTATTATTATTGAGACAGTACATGTTATAATAATGATATAATAAATAATTACTTGTTTTTTGTTGTGGTAAATACTTGTTTTTTACTTTTAAAGAACATTAGTCAAAATCCTAACTTTTAACTGTCATGTATGGTATAACATTACTATAAAATTAACATCTAAATAAAATTGTATTCTATTTATAGTCCTACTGTCAACAACTTCCCATTATCAATAATTTTAACAAAAATCATCATTTTTTTTTGTAAAATAACAAAATCTTAACAAAAACAATGCTATACAAAAATATTCAATTAAATAAAGATGCAGTTCAAAAATTATTTCTTTTTTATAGTGAGGGCACCATTTTGACTGGATCACATGTTCGGACTTTGAAATCAGGATCAGGATTCATATAAATGTTATTAAACATATCTTCTAGTGGTGGTTCACTGTCAGATATTGCCTGCTTCTCAGCTTCTGTTACTTCCTTCCTCACACTTTGTTCAATTTTCTGAGTGAAAAAAAGAAAGTTTAAATTAAAAGAAACAAGAATTTTGAGAGTATTGCACATAGCAATACATTGTCCCCTACCGGCCGCAAAAATCAGAGGACCGGACAACTTAAAATAGAGAACAAAAAATACAAGTTCAAGGGCCATAACTCAGCCAAAAATCATTCGACCGGAACAAAATTCGAACTTAAACTGTAACTCATCTAGATATCGCCACATACTAAATATCAAATCAATATACCAAAGGACGTAAAAATAAGTCCGGAAAATTTAAAGTTTTAACATGACGGACGGACGGAAGCTAAAACTATAGTCTACTTCTGCTTCGCCGGTAGGGGACTAATAAACATAATTGTACAAAGAAAATAATCTCATTATATGACTCCTTTCTATATTAAAGATGAACACATTTACTGATCACACATGAAAACATTTATCGATTACACATGTACGCATTCAGTGAATACACATGAACACAATTATACATGAGTGGCTGTCGTGGTTGTGATCGTATGGTAGTTGGATTTTACCTGTGTAATCAGTGCCTATCACCACTAAAGTAGTGAGTTTTAAACCCCGCTCATGGTGATGTGTACTATATGCAACATTATGTGATAGAGTTTGTCAGTGACTTGCGACAGATCAGTGGTTTTTTCTTTTTAATCAAATTACCTTAAGTTCATCTTCTGTGGCTAAATCTGCTTCTAGTATTTTCTGTTTAAAACTGGTGATAGGATCCCTGGTTTGTTTTACCTCCTGAATCTCTTCTCTTGTTCTATAACTGTAATACAAAAACATGAAATTAACTAGGAATTCACCTCAGTCTGGTTATTAATGTAAAATATTTATTTTGATGAAGTTTTGTGTTCAAGATGAAAAACTTAATATTCACAGAGTCCAATGTTAAAGGGGCATTAGCTACGATTTGGACCAAAAAAATTATATGCTTTGGAAATTGGTAAATAGCTTTAAAATGATGAAATAAAGGTAAATATTTCACATTAAACAGCTTATCGAGCCACTTTTGAGAACTAAAATTACCATCGATTACTTATTTGCTTGCAAGCAAATAATTTGACCTCGCTTTTTCCGTATGCAATTTACCTTACTAGTGACTAGTCACTTATTAACTGCCAAATTGCATGGTTATTTGTCCGTAATTAACACCGACTAAAAGCAGATTCACAAAAAAATAAGAAATAAGTGCATTGTTGTACTGATTTAATGCCAATTCGACAAACTCCGTAAACAATGTCGATAATTAATTAGATGGCGTCCATTTCTTGATCGATCTCAAACACGAGCAGTTGCACGCTTTTTCCCCGATGCGCGTACATTTCATAACATTTATAAGTTACAGAAATACGTTTTATTAAGGCATCAATCATATCTGATAGTTTTTATAGGTAACAAAAATTTACGATTTGGCAGATAATGCCCCTTTAAACAATGATATATAGTGGCTGTTGTCATGGATTTCTGATCAACAACAAAAGATGAAAACTTTGTAAGAGAACATGCAATGTTTATTCATGCTTAGTGTGTGTTCAATTTCTAGATTTTGAGAAAAATATTTTTTTCTTTTTTCCAAAAGGTTCTAAGTCCTGGGATGGTTGCCATCGTGGAAATCTGATCAACAAATAAAAAGCTTTTCTTCAAGGTCATATTAAAGAGCATTCCTACCATGTAACAATTCCATCACATATGTTGTTTCTAAGAAGAATATATTTGAAATTTCAGTCAATCATAATGTATGCATGTTATTGGGCTCTAGCAGCCATGTTCATTTTCCAAATAGAACAAATACTCACAAAATGTTGATGTCCATCCAAGTGGCATTTTTACCAAGTTTATCGGTAGTTTCTGAGAAAAAAATTGAAATTGAGATGACAAAAGCAAAGTGATGATTATACATCACCTGGTCATATATGCAGGTGAGCCATTTAATTAATTCATAAATATGTTTGCTTAACTAAGATATATGCTTGACTTAATGCAAGCTTAAAAATAATAAAAATTGTGGATGTATACCAGATAAATGTAAAGGAGCTTAACAAATTATGATTATTCCAAAACACTTATATTTTTTACTGTATTAAAGAAAGGAAAATCATTGGTTACAAATTTTTTTAATTAAATGCTATGTATTACTATGTAAGCCATACATTTCTTAATGTTCATGTCTCTCGTTCATGGACAAAACAAGCTTCTTTTGATGAGATGATGATGATGAATGTTTTACACTAGACCTAGACAATTGGTTGGATTTTAGTATTAGCCCATTAAAACAACAGTTGACAGAGAGACACACTCAACTCCGTCAATTGTGGTTTTTTTCCATTGCAAACCATATGATTTTACCTTGTACCATGGTCACTCATACTATGCCCAGAATAACGATATGTAGCACACTCCATTAAAATAGGTCCATTCTTTAACACGTAGTCCTTGGCAAATCTTGTAGCTTCTTTAACAGCTAAAACATCCATACCATCCACCTAAAAGATACAATAACATACTTATGCAAGTTTATAATTCCTTCTCCCAGTATGACGTCGTTTTAACCCCGCTGAACCAGTGGTGGAAAAATCTGTAATCCTATAGAGGATTAAAATGTGTCGTGCCTTTCCCCGCATTTGACTCGTTTGACGGCTTTTGAAATAAAGTTTGTGTTAAATAATGGGAGAAACAAATTATCCTTCAGTTGCCCAGGTGGTTCTCCACTCTCGAGAGTTAAATTAAAAATTGTAACCACTTGCCTGACGGCTTGTGGTTAAAATGTTTAATATAACTCTCTTGAGTAGAGAAATATCGCAACCCATGGGCAACTGAAGGAGAATCTATATTTACATACACTTACACAATGTAAATTACCACCAATATACCAATCCAGATGGCATCTATTTACCAAATCACATCGGTTGTGTAATGGTTACGGTAGATCGTAGGTTTGAGTCCAGGGTTAAACCAAAGATAATAAAAATGGCATTTGTTGATTCTCCATTAAGCATGCAGCAGTAAGGAGAATGGGCAAAGACTGGTTGGTTCAGATTCAGTATAATATGTTCAAGTAGAGTGACATGTCTACCGGTACCTGTAAACTTGTTGTTTCAGTAAGATCATGCACAGAAAGCAATTCTTGTCACTACACTTTAAGATATAACTTCTGCCACACTCGGAAAGAGGCACCTCCAATTTACTGTGAGACTACAAATGTATATCATTTGACTTAACTACTGTGTCGTCTGTCCGTAATGTTTGAAAATAAAGTAAGAAGGCGTGGCTAATCCACAATGAGAGATATCTCTCAAGGCATCAACCAATTGAGCTCCGCGATGGAGTTATCTACTCTCGGCTGTCCAAGTACACACAACACACTGCAGGTTTTACAGAGAACAATTAGGCCCTGTGCTGGAGTTATCTACTCTTGGCTGTTCAAGTACACACAACAACACACTGCAGGTTTTACAGAGAACAATTGGGCCCTGTGCTGGAGTTATCTACTCTTGGCTGTCCAAGTACACACAGCAACACACTGCAGGTTTTACAGAGAACAGCATTGGGCCCTGTGCTGGAGTTATTTACTCTTGGCTGTCCAAGTACACACAACAACACACTGCATGTTTTACAAAGAACAGCATTGGGCCTTGTGCTGGAGTTATCTACTCTTGGCTGTCCAAATACACACAACAACACACTGCAGGTTTTACAGAGAACAATTGAGCCCTGTGCTGGAGTTATCTACTCTTGGCTGTCCAAGTACACACAACAACACACTGCATGTTTTACAGAGAACAATTGGGTCCTGTGCTGGAGTTATCTACTCTTGGCTGTTCAAGTACACACAACAACACACTGCATGTTTTACAGAGAACAATTGGGCCCTGTGCTGGAGTTATCTACTCTTGGCTGTCCAAGTACACACAACAACACACTGCATGTTTTACAGAGGACAATTGGATCCTGTGCTGGAGTTATCTACTCTTGGCTGTCCAAGTACACGTAACAATACACTGCAGGTTTTATAGAGAACAGCATTGGGCCCTGTGCTGGAGTTATCTACTCTTGGCTGTTCAAGTACACACAACAACACACTGCATGTTTTACAGAGAACAGCATTGGGCCCTGTGCTGGAGTTATCTACTCTTGGCTGTTCAAGTACACACAACAACACACTGCAGGTTTTACAGAGAACAATTGGGCCCTGTGCTGGAGTTATCTACTCTTGGCTGTTCAAGTACACACAACATACTGCATGTTTTACAGAGAATAGCACTGGGCCCTGTGCTAGAGTTATCTACTTTTGGCTTTTCAAGTACACACAACACCACACTGCAGGTTTTACAGAGAACAGCATTGGGCCCTGTGCTGGAGTTATCTACTCTCGAATATTTAAGGAAACACAACAACACACTGCATGTTTTACAGAGATCAGCATTGGGTCCTGCACCTTCCTAAGGCCGGTGGGCCTGGTGATAGTAGTTCAAATTCATCAAATATTTGATAAACAGGATTATCCCAGTTTTTTTTACTAGATACTATCCTTTCCCCCAAAAATGTCTGCTTCGTTGATTGTCAGAATACAAAGGAAGAGATAACTAATGATTTAAAAAATGTACCAATAAGATAAAATACTGCAAAATAACACTAATTGACAACGTACCAAAATTGTTCACATAGATAAAGGATTTAAATAGAGGATTTTAAATCCTATAATTTCTCAAATTATTGCCAGATTTACTGTACCAACTTGAACTTCACTGTAATTCTAACTATACAATCAATTATTGTTCATGGTCCCACTATGACATCTAAATATAAACAAAATGGAATATGTTTTTAAGATAAAATTCTGAACCTTCTTAAATTTCCTACCCTCAGGCCTGGCATATAATCTCCCCTAGTATATAAATCTGTACTATATGAAGCTCTCTCTACACTGGTTCCTAAACTATAACCATTGTTTTCACATACAAATATACAGGGAAGTTTCCACAACATAGCAATGTTGAATGTCTCATAGAGTTGTCCCTGGTTAGCAGCTCCGTCGCCATATAAAGATATACATATATTATCTTTACCCTCATATTTTAGAGCAAAACCAATACCTCCACCTAGCGGCACCTATTTGAATGAAAAACATGCAATTGTTATACTTTTATTTTATTTTTTCAAATACATGTAACACTACTGTAACTTACTAAAAAATAATTTAATTTGAAAAAGAAACTTGAAAATTCTTAACTTTTTTTAAGATTTGAACAGCTTTGGCCAGACAATAATAATCATTAAGAAACATCTATAACATTTGATTGATTTGATTTGATTGTTGGTGTTTAACACCACTTTCAACAATATTTCAGCTATATCATGGCGACCAGTTTTAGTGGTGGAGGAAGCCAGAGAGAACCACCGACCATGGGCAAGCAACTGGTAAACTTTATCACTTGCGGCTGCGAGTCGAGTGCACCCTTTTTTGTAATTTACAAAGCTGGGCGCGAACCCACACCGTATTGGTGATAGGCTTGTATGAGTTGTTAGATCCAGCGATCTAACTCATTGAGCCACCCTGTATATAACATTTGGTTCAAACCAAGAAACATTAATATTTAGTCAACTAAAAATATGGTATTCACATCAATAAATATTAAACTGAACCATTTAAATATTATTATTAGTACTGCTTCTTGTTGAAGGCCGTCTTTGGCAATATTTCAGCCATATTGTGGTATAATATCTTTATCAAGTATACTAAAAGTTAATAAAGGGTTAGAGTTATGGTATTTAATGCCACTTTAAACAATATTTCAGTTATATCGTGGCTGTCAGTTTTATTGGTGGAGGAAATTGGAGTACCCAGAGAAAACCACTGACCTGCCACAAGTTAATGACAAGTTAATAAAGGACTTATGGGTTAAGACATTATCATGACCATATATTCGTATACTGCAACAAACTTTTTCTAGTTTCCCTAAGTTTGAAATGTCTAACAATAACCCCAAGGGAAACCTGGAGTATATATATTAGACCTACGGTATCTTCTCCTCTACTAATTGTGTGGCACAAAATAAATACACAATTGGCCCTTAGGACAGTTCACAAATAAGTGTCTCATGTTTGGGGAATGCCACACCCCTTCCATGTAAAAGACAACTTGGCAGCAGCTACTAATAAGAAATAGCTTTATAAGTTCAATCATCGGTGGACCGCTGCAAGGTCAAATTTTTCCATCTTATGAATTATATATCCTCATTCACCTGTGACCATCTAATTTGTGCTCATAGGCCCATCCCATTGTCACATTTCTAGTTACAAGATTTATTGTTTGTTAAGATATTCTTGCCATGAATATAGCCTAAAGGCATACAGTCGCTCAGATTTATTTTTTTTTTGTTTATATTAAAAGTTGCCAATATTCGATGTTTTATACAAATAAAATGTTCTGAACAAGAAGCCAGATTTAACAAATATGCTATAATGTCGTAATTAGTGAAAAGAATTT
This sequence comes from Gigantidas platifrons, assembly GCA_002080005.1. Classification (NCBI taxonomy): domain Eukaryota; kingdom Metazoa; phylum Mollusca; class Bivalvia; order Mytilida; family Modiolidae; genus Gigantidas; species Gigantidas platifrons. Next base: position 92,115 of record MJUT01022701.1, read on the forward strand.
GAATGTCTGTTGGTGAAATCTCCATTAACACATCTAATTATAAGTCGGCTTCTTTTCTGAAGTTTACCGGACACTGATAACTGCTATTAATAACCAGAAAGCATGTTGTAGGTAAATATTGGCTAGAACTTAGAATTAATATAATTTAAGAAATATATCTATGAAATTGGATCCCGGGGTAATCAGTTAATATTATATAATGGTATTTAGTAAGAATGCCACTTAAAATCAAAAATACGTGATGAAATCAATAAAAACAAACCCAAACTCTGCAAAGGCGCCCAATAAATGGGAAATTGTAGACAAATTGTATTGCATATTATTGACAACACTTGAGTTGTCTTGATTATATTTTTTTAGAAAAAAACAAACATGAAGTTCATTATTTTAGTCTCTAGTTTAAAAAGAGATATCACCTATCGTTTTCTCCTGAAAAAAAAGAATATATAAAAAGCTACAATGCAATTCTGTCAAAATACTATTCAGCCAAAAAAAGATACTAAATTATGCTTATGTGTCGAAA
>MJUT01022714.1:20731-34763 GCA_002080005.1 Gigantidas platifrons
GCTGCTAACCCTACTCACTATTAAACTTGAATTGTCTATCTGAGCTGCTAACCCTACTCACTATTAAACTTGAATTGTCTATCTGAGCTGCTAACCCTACTCACTATTACACTTGAATTGACTATCTGAGCTGCTAACCCTACACACTATTAAACTTGACTTGTCTATCTGAGCTTCTAACCCTACACACTATTACACTTGAATTGTCTATCTGAGCTGCTAACCCTACTCACTATTAAACTTGAATTGTCTATCTGAGCTGCTAACCCTACACACTATTAAACTTGAATTGTCTATCTGAGCTGCTAACCCTACACACTATTACACTTGGATTGTCTATCTGCGCTGCTATCCCGACTCACTATTAAACTTGACTTGTCTATCTGCGCTGCTAACCCTACTCACTATTAAACTTGAATTGTCTATCTGAGCTGCTAACCCTACACACTATTAAACTTGAATTGTCTATCTGCGCTGATAACCCTATACACTATTACACTTGAATTGTCTATCTGAGCTGCTAACCCTACTCACCATTAAACTTGAATTGTCTATCTGCGCTGCTAATCCGACTCACTATTAAACTTGAATTGTCTATCTGTGCTGCTAACAGGACTCACTATTAAACTTGAATTGTCTATCTGCGCTGCTAACCCGACTCACTATTAAACTTGAATTGTCTATCTGAGCTGCTAACCCTACTCACTATTAAACTTGATATGTCTATCTGAGCTGCTAACCCTACTCACTATAGCGTAATTCCGATCGCTAGTCTTAACCAGTTCTGTAGTTTCTGAGAGAAATTATTTCATGAAAAAAAAATACACTTTATGTGAACGTATTTTGTGATATTTGTATATATTTTGATGAATGTATGGTTGTAGGCCACGGTTGTGGTGTTGATTTGTCAGTTTCCCCTCCGAATACAAGATGGAACATACCCACTCTATGATCTGTTGCAATACAATTGCAATGTGTGTCATTGGCACCGGGAATTTCTGAACAACACTGTCCTGTATCTTACTGTGGAGAGAATGATCAATGGTCCCCATACAACATCTCTTGTACAAGTAAGTCTCCCATCTGTCAAAATATCATTCTTGTATAATGTATTACCAGTGTATTTAATGGGAAACGTTTCATGTTTCAAGGTTTTATCATTATCCGCCAATCCATGTTANAACTCCCAACACATTCTGGCTTCCATGATTTATTTCTTAAGTACCAACTGAGAAACATTTCAGCTATATCATGGTAAGAACAAGTAACAAGTTACAAATTCACGAGATAATATTTATTATGTCCTCTTTGTACTAGAACAACACGCAGCATTGGAATTTGTTAGTGAACATTGAGTGTGAAGATGCTAAAGGGGTAATCAGAATCCGTATATCGAAGAAGAACAAACAACACAATGGCCAAAAGAAAAATACAATAGGACAAACGACGACCAATAAAACATACACATAAAGCTAAAGATCGAGTAACACGAACCGGTAATAAACTCAGGTGCTCCTGAAATACAAGCAGTCCCTGCTCCACTAGTGGCACCCGTCTTGTTAATCTAATGACTAACCCGGTGATATGTCATGAATGACGAAAGGACAGGGAAGTATGTCCGACAAGTGGAACATATATATTGTAATTTGCGACACAGATATTCCAAAACGGTCAACGAAGTCATGGTTGCGACGTAAAACTTTCGAGGTGATGACTTCAACTTAATCAATGGGAACGCTTGGTTCAGTACCTTTCTCTTATTAGCAGGAACTCTCTATCAAGGAAATCATGATAGGAACCACAAGCTCTGGAATATCTTTTCAACGGAGAGATATATACTCCATATGCAGGTGCTGCTGGAATGTTGCTACATATAAATGGAAAGTTCACAATGGGAAAATTACAATCATCTCCTTTGTCGTAAAGGTTCGTTCTTAACCACCCCTCACTGTCTAATTCGAGATGTAGATCAACGTATGATGCAGACATATCTGTATCTGGGCTATCCTTTATTTCAAACTCAATGGGATAGATGCGATCAACGAAATCACCTAACCTAGAATTTATCAATTATTTAGTAAATAAGGGTAATAACAAAATTACCGAACACAGACCAATCTTCCAAAGGGAAAGTAAAAACTCATAAATCAATAAACAGACAAAAGCAGTCAACAACCGGGAAACTGGGAAACCGCAATGGCCCTGACTTGGTAGAGGCATTTCTAAAGAAATGATGGATTGAATCAGATTTTACGGCGCCATCCTCTCGGACATCATCTTTATAGCGGAACGTGAAATTAAAGGATCGGGCTAGCTTCTTTTAGTTTTTCTTGAGAAGCCCTTGTATGAAGTCGGCCTCATACGAATAAAGGAACAAGTCGGCGAGAAGAGGAGTAAAGTTTGTAGCCATAGGTATGCCGACTGTCTGTTAAAGAACACGTCCACCAAAGATAAGAAATATGTTGTCAATCAAAAACTCGAGCATGTTGATGATATCAGTTTCAGAGAACTTTTTGGTAGAATCAGAGTGTTTTTTGTTTTACAGAATAAGACGGACACATTATTCTGATTCAGAGTCAACCAGACAAAATAAGACGGACACATTATTCTGATTCAGAGTCAATCAGTTTAGTTCTTACTCCTTAGTGCTACGTGTATTGAGGCGAAGCAATACATATCAAATTTATAGTCTTTGATTTGACCCGACCGGGGCGGGAACCCATGATCTATCACAATCAAGGTGAGCACGCTGACCATTACACCACCAGAGGGGTTGAAATTTTCTTGATATCAGTTTATACTTGATAAATTAGCTATACATGTATGAGTGTTATACAATTGTATTATAATTTCTTGGTTTCAAGTTAAAAAACTTTGTTTAACAATTTTCTCATTTTAGACGCATTACATATTCAGGAAATTTATTTTTGCATATGGCTGTGATTAAATACATATATTGTTTTTACTTCCAGCTGAAAACTGCTTTAATTTGACCTCAACTTACAGAGGAAAAATGTCATGTACAATGTCTGGTGTACCATGTCAGCGCTGGGACGTAAACTCGCCACATACTACAAGAACTCGACCGTCTGACCCAGATGATTTAGCATCTAACTATTGTAGGGACCCCAATGACACCGGCGCACCATGGTGTTATACAATAAACCCTGCACTGAGATGGAAATTGTGTCCGATTGCTAAATGTTGAAAACATGCTAAAACCTGAACAAAATTACAATATGAATTCAATTGTGATATGTTTAGTCGTATTTGTTTATATATAAAAAAAAAAAAAAAATTAACAACATCAACAACAACGGAAAACCCCACAGGCACTATTCTGAATACTAACACGCCGTCATGCCATAATGCTTGTGGGCAACAAACCAAAATTACATTTTGATTCTTCCTGTTTCTCTTTGTATGCTGGTTTATCTCAAACCTCGATACACAAATTCCTATAGACACAAAAAAAAAATGTTCGTTTTATAAATATGGACTAGTATAAAAAAAGTTATAAATCAAACAGAACTATCTAGATTAAGATTAGGATTATTGAAACTAAAGAGAAACAACTTCAGTTAATCCATACTCGCAAGATTTTCATAAAATAATTTTGTTCACGTTAATGATCAGTAGACGATCAGGTCTAACTCCGACAACTACAGACATCCAATCAACAACATTTTATTATAATGTAAATTAGAATCGAAGAAATTCCTTACTCCATTCGATCAAAATCCATTACTGAGCTGCACATGTTTAAAAGTGAAGTAACATGTCACTTGAAATGTATCAGGAATAAATAGGATACAAGTGTCATGTCGTAGATATATTGATTATATTAATGAAATGTACCAGGAATAAATAGGATACAAGTGTCATGTAGATATAATGATTATATTAATGAAATGTACCAGGAATAAATAGGATACAAGTGTCATGTCGTAGATATAATGATTATATTAATGAAATGTACCAGGAATAAATAGGATACAAGTGTCATGTCATAGATATAATGATTATATTAATGAAATGTACCAGGAATAAATAGGATACAAGTGTCATGTCGTAGATATAATGATTATATTAATGAAATAACATTAAGTACAATGTACATGTAATAATATCCTTGGTTTGAATTTATTTAACATTAAAGAAATGGCAGTACCTTTCAATAGTTCACAAAAATCTAATGTCTTACTTTTAGTTAAATTTAGAAACATTTATTCACTTGTATATATTTTTGACATAATTCAATAAAATATATTTGACCTTTTTACCTTTATTGTGTCATAATATTTAATTGCAAAAACAAGTATCATGAAATAGGTTCTTCTTGATTCCTGATCGGTGACTGACCACACATGCATGTGTCCACCCCCATTTGTTTCTCCAACATATACTTGTTGCACATAAGTTGCATTCTAAGTCGTAGTTTCTTATCTTAAAATACTTTTTGCAAGTCATGCATTTTGAGCTACCATACTCTGAGATGATACAATGTTGTTCAATGTCGTTGTAATCAAAGATGTCAAGTAATTGAACAGAACACGGACGAGCAGCCTAATGATGACCCAAACGTTTATGCTGGAAAAGTGGGTCTTCTGATAGGACATATGAAGCGTTAGTCCTGGCGGAATTTTGTATAATACATGCCTTAGATGACACCGTGTCCGTAATGTCGTTATGTCAGGACCTTCTTATACTGGATGACGCCCGATCCAGTATCATATTAGATCTGATCAAATTCATTTTTTGCATACAATGCAGACATTACAAATCATTTACACTACAAGACATTACACACACTATATTGGCATTTCCAATCTGGGTTTATATATATATTTATGATTTGAATTAATACCTATATCACAAGTTATCTCTAGATCTCAAATTATTGAACAGGTTTTATATAGTGGATTTATTCCAGAGGTTTGGACATCATTACAAAAATAAGAGATACACTTTTAATCCAGATTCATACAGAGGTATAAATGATAAAATTATCTATGTTAATGCTTAATAGAATAAATCGGATAGCTAAATATGTAATATTAGGGACCGCCGTGGTCGTGAGGGTGTGGTTGTTGGATCTACAACTACCTGTTTGTTGAAAGTGGCGTTAAACACCAAAAAACAAAACCAAACCTAAATATACAAATATGGGGGATGTTTCCCAATAATCAAGCAGTTTTAGAAAGATTCTGAAAAATTCTAATGATCTGTTAGAGTACATACAACCAAGGTGCCTCTCCCCATGCAATAGCATTAACCATTTTACTGATCTACCCTTTAAACAACTATTCTCCGCTAAAAACTAAAAGACATATTAAAAATATTAGTCCAACTGTGTTTCATAAAAAGAAAGGCCAACGTAGATACAAATACCTAGTCTTAGGAAGGGACTTTTTTGTAAAATAAAAAAAACCCACTCTGATTCTACCAAATAGTTCTCTGAAGCGGATACCATCAAAATGCTTGAGTTTGTGATTGACAACAAATTTGTTCTGTTTGATGAACGTGTTTTTCAACAGACAAGTCGGCATTCCTATGGGTCCTAACTGAACTCCTCATCTCGCAGACTTATTCCATTATTCGTACGAGGCCGTATAATTGGGTATACACTATATCATTCTAGGTTTGGTGATTTTATTGATAGCATCTATCCCATTGAGTGTAAAATAAAGGATACCACAGAACCTGCTAGGTCTCCTGACACCTTAACCTACACAGCGGAACTGAGTGTGAGAACCGGTTAAGAACGAGACATCACGACAAAAAAGCTCATCGCAATTTTCCCATTTGTGAACTTTCCATATATATGAAGCAACATTTCAACATCAACTATATATGGAGTATATCTCTCTCAGTTGATCCGATATTCTAGGGTCTGTGGCTCCTATCATGATTTCCTGGATAGAGGGTTGCTGCTAACAAGCAACCTGCAGAACCAAGGATTGCTTGAAGTCATAACTTCGAAAGTTGTATGGTCGCCACCATGGCCTGTTTAACCGTTACGGGTACAGCCTGGTCCTTTCGTCATTCATGATTTGTCACGGGGTTTCTAATAAGAGAAACACGATGGGTAGCACATGTGGAGTAGGAACTGCTTACCCTTCCGGAGCACTTGAGTTCATCCCCTCTTTTTGTGAGGTTCGAGTCGTTCGATCTTTAGGTTTCTGTGTAGTGTGTTTGTAGATTATCTGTCCTTTTTCCTTTTTCCGATGGCCAATGTATTTTACGACTTCTGATGAACCCTTTAACATCTTCAACTGTTCTCACTCAATATTTTGTTTTCATGTATTAAATTTGCATTCTGGTTGATTTTATCTGGACACTTGTCTAAGATAAAACTGGTAAATAATAACATTACTGTCCCAAACAAGGACGTGGATTTCTAACATCATATGTCGTGGTCTTGTTTATATTCAATGTTTTCAGGTGAGAGGCGAGTGTTCGTTTTGTTGATATTAGTTGGGACTTTTCAAACTTTATATTTTTTTATATCAGAGCGTTGCGCATAAAAATACTTTTTCTTTCCTGTTGTACATGATCAAGTTTGAAAGTGAAAACAATATTTATCACTAACATCTTGATTTATACAATTGATACTTCTGTCTTACATAGAGTCATTAAAAATTGATAAGATTGTCCAAGCCTCTACTGTGTATATATAATTCCATCCAAGTACACTTTGAAATAGATTCAACTCATCCGTCTTTAGAAGCAACCACAAATAAAGATTATTACTTTGTTTTTCAAGATATTCATTTTAGGATGGCTATCTTATTTCTCTTTCTTTTACTCGAATTTGTGCTCAGTGAATATAGACTTACCGATTCATTTTTTACATTATGGACAGGACACAAACTGTCTAATTATACCAAAGTGGTTGAAAATGGGACAGCTATCAACGTATTACATTGTGCAATGCAGTGTTTCAATCATAACCATTTCATCGCTGCAAACTTCAAAGAATCCCTAAAGACATGTGAAACACTCAAGTCCGACACCAGGGATCTCTCAGTAAGAATAACAACACAAACTGGTTGTGAGGTAGTGGTTAAGAAAGGTAAGGATGTCAGCTGAACATCAATCTATTGTTCTGTTTACACTAATAAGCAAATTAAAGGCAACCGATAATAAAAAAAAAATGTGAGGTCGTGCCATGGATGTCTTTTCCTTTTACCTGTCACAGGTGCTTGTGGGACGGAATTGCCCACCCTTTGTTAACTTTGTGTTGACAAATTTATTTTGAATAACATTTTATTATTATTTCATCTCCTTTTCCTTTGTTTAACTTGTTTTTGTCCATATTCCTACAATTTTATGTTAACAAAAACTTACATGTGTCGACCCTATGTAACTCTAAGGTGGATAAGAAGAGTTATATAGGGTCGACACATGTAAGTTATTGTTAATTTTTATGCATTAATTAAAATGAAAAGTAAGAAGATACTAAAGGCGTAATCTGAACCCGTAAATCGAAGGACAGACAGCACAATGGCCAAATGCAAAAGGAGAAGCAACGATCTACAAAATACCACACAGAAAACACGTTCGAGCAGCACGAACCCCACTAAAACGGGTGCTCCGGAAGGGTAAACATTGCCTGCTCCACATGTGGCAGCGGTCGTATTACTCTTGTAACCACCCGGTGATAAGTCATGAATGAGGAAAGGACCAGATTGTGATTACGACAAACATAATATATGTGTGGTCATTTGTGACACAGATACTCTGCAACGGCTAACAAAGTCGTCGTGGCGATAATACAAATTTGAAAGTGATGACTTCAACTTAACATCGAGAGGTGCAAGGTCTGTATGAAGTTGAATATACGACAAGCTCTTTTATGTGTTTTTTTATGTTGTATAGTATCTTAAATAATATATAGAAAAAAATGAAAAAACTAAAATATGGAATACTACATGGTCTATAAATATAAATCACCAAAATATTCCTGTTATCTAACCAACTTGACAACGGCTAACTAAAGATAAATTGAAACTTCATATTAACAATATCATAGACAAGTTCGCTGAAACTCGCATTATCGAAAATGCTTTTGCTTGAGAACATATTTGCCATGTAGGGTAGATCTGTTTTTCAACAGCTGGTCGGAATTCTTGTGGGTAGCACTTGTGCTCCTTTTTGTTTACTGCGTAGTTTCTTTATTCGTATGAAGAAAAAAGAGAAGAAGGTAGCCTCGTCATTGATTTCACATTCTGCTATATATAGACGATGTACATTAACTAAATATTTTCCAATTTTGGTGACTATGTTTCTCCCATATCGTTGAACTTGGAGTAAATGTTATCACATATACAGTTGTTTCGTATCTTGACCGACGCCTATTATAACTGACAGAGTGGACCAGTGTTGAGAATGAAACTTTACGATAAAAGATATTTTTTTTTTACCTATCGTGAATTTCTATTTAAATGAAGCAACACTCTAGCATTACTAAGATTTTTATTTTACTTCATATTTTCTCGTTTATAATTATACCAACACATGGATACAACATGGAGGTGAGATACAAATATAAATTATGGTGTTTAAGGCTGCTTTCAATACTATTTCAGTTACATCAGTTTTATTGCTTAGGTAGATATATAGAAAATAGCACCGGTGGTGTACAAGAAAGGGCAATCTAAGACACCCTCGGGTATATCAAATACTGAGCGTGGAGATCAGGAAAGCTCTCGGTAAAATGGGAAATTATCCATTGTCTTGTCATATGTTTGAAGATACCAAAGGGGCAACCAGAATCTGTAATTCGAAGAAGAACAAACAACATAATTGCCAATGATTGATCTACAAAACATGCACATCAAAGTAAAGATCGAGTAACACGAACCCCACTAAGAATCGGGGTGAGCCCAGGTGCTAATCTATGAACAAACCCGGTGATACGTCACGAAGAAAGGAAGGACCGGGAAGTGTTTACGACAAGTGGAACATATCCATGGTAATATGTGACACATATATTCCATAACAGTTAATTAAGTCATGGTGGCAACCGTAAAACTTTCGAAGTGATGACTTCAACTTTCTCCAAGAAGAACCCTTGATGACAGAACGTATGATGGGGAATGCAATGATGGGGGAACGTCATGAAGAGGGAATGTTATGATGAGAAAACGTCATGATGAGGGAACGTCATGTTGGGGGAATGCAATGATGGAGGAATGTTATGATGGGGGAACGTCATGAAGAGGGAAGGTTATGATGGGGAGATGCTATGATGGAGGAATGTTATGATGGGGGAACGTCATGATGAGGGAACGGTATGATGGGGAGATGCTATGATGGAGGAATGTTATGGTGGAGAAATGCTATGATTGGGGAATGTTATGATGGAGGAACTTCATGATGGGGAATATTATGATGGGGGAACGTCATGATGAGGGAATGCTATGACCGGGAATGTTAGGATGGGGGAATGTTATGATGAAGGAATGTTGTGATGGAAAAATGTTATGATGGAGGAATGTTATAATGAGGGAATATTATGATGGAGGAATGCTATGATTGGGGAATGTTATGATGGAAAAATGTTGGGATGGGGGAATGTTAGAATGGTGGAATGCTATGATTGAGGAATGTTGTGATGGAGGAATGCTATAATGGAGGTATGTTATAATGAGGGAATGCTATCATGGGGGAATGTTATGATGGGGGAATGCTGTGATTGGGGAATGTTATGATGGAGAGTGTTTTGATGGGGGAACCATCTTGAGGGCACGTTATGATGGGGGAATGGAATGATGGAGGAATGTTCTAGGGGAGGAATGTTATGATGGGGGTAGGTCATGATGAGGGAACGTTATGATTGGGGAATGCAATGATGGAGGAATGCTATACTGGGGGAACGTCATGAGGAGGGAATGTTATGATGGGGAGATGATATGATGGAGGAATGTTCTAGGGGAGGAATGTTATGATGGGGGAATGCTATGATATGGGGAATGCTATGATGTGGGAATGTTATGATGGGGAAACGTCATGATAAGGGAATTGTATGACCGGGAATGTTATGATGGAGGAATGCTATGATGGAAGAGTGTTATGATGGAGGAATGTTGTGATGGAAGAATGTTATGATGGAGGAATGTTATAATGATGGAATGTTATGATGGGGGAATGCTATGATTGGGGAATGTTATGAGGGAGAAATGTTAGGATGGGGGAATGCTAGGATGGGGAATGCTATGATGGAGGAATGCTAGGATGCAGGAATGCTATGATGGAGGAATGTTATGATTGGGGAATGTTATGATGGAGAAATGTTAGGATGGAGGAATTTTAGGATGGAGGTATGCTATGATGGAGGAATGTTATAACGAGGGAATGCTATATTGAGGCAATGTTATGAGGGAATGTTATGATGGGGGAATGCTATGATTGAGGAATGTTATGATGAAGAAGTATTAGGATGGGAGAGTGTTAGAATGGGGGAATATTATGAAGGAGAACGTTATAATGGGTGGAATTACATGATGGGAGAATGTTATGATGGTGGATGTCTTGGTGGTGAAATGGTATGATGGTGGAATGCTATAATGGAGAACGTTTGGATTCCTGATAATAAGGTAACAATGTAAACACAAATTACAAATTAAAAAAAAATCCCCTGAAATGCTGAACTTTCGAAGGAAACTTGGATGACTGCAATACTTGTCGAAATACGAAATCAGGTATAAGGGGACTTAACATTGCAGGTGTACTTTTGTCTTTCTCATGCTAACATGTTTTCTTAAAATTATTTATGTATGAGAATTAATTACTTGGGTGGAAAGGGGTGTAACAAATAGTTCATAATAGCAGCGATTGAACATTTTAATTATATCATTATTTAAAAATTTGTGTGATTAGGGAATATAAGAACATTTTGTCATCTCCGAAATCGAACGGCAAAAAAATAATTAATAGCAAATCAAAATAAAACATGTTGAAAACTACTATGTACAAAATATAAGTGTGTACACTTTTGCTTCCAGGTAAATATATAAAATAAATAACATGGAAATATAGTTACCGTTTTACTACATGATCTAATTTTAATGATTATCTGAACCATTGATATCATTTCTTCGTAGCGTCAGACTGTTATGTAGGAACTAGTGATGATTACACAGGAACGATTGATTACACACTCAGTGGAAGGACTTGTCAGAACTGGAGTGCAGATTCTCCCCACAATGTAGATGTTCTACCAATCAATCCAGCTGACAGAAACACAAATTACTGTCGTACTGTGAAGACTAACAGTTTCCTATGGTGTTGCACAACAGATCCAAACGTCAGATGGGAGTATTGTTCAATTGTTCCATGTGAGTACAAATTAATTGTAAAACTTTTGTATATTATTACAATTGTTTTTCAATTATCTCCAAGGACTAACAGTTTTAGAGAATATATGAAAGAAAGTAACGAAAATCTAACATTTACTGTTTAGTTTTTGTGTGTTTTGTTGTCTCTTATAACTTTGTTTTTTTTTGTTTCATAATTATGATGTATCTTTAATACTCCACTGTCTGACGTTCCCGCGGAAAGTAGAATGTTGATTGGAAAACAGCCGCCGTTTATCAATCACTGGACATTAAGATTATATAATCGTCAATCTTGTTCAGATTAAACTCTTCAATAATAATGTAAACATGTTGTCTATGCACATTTTAATACGGTTCTATATAACGATATATTCTATGAATAGTTATAACTTTGATCTAACATCTGTCATTTTTCTCTGTCTTTTTTCCTATGGTCATCGTATTGCTTGTCCTTCTTCGACTTACAACATCTGTTGTCCCTTTTGTATCTTTAAGCATTTCTTTGATATAACACTGATAAACAGATTGCATTCAATAAATCCAAACCCTTTCTGGAGTTCTTATACATGTTTCTCTAGTTTTCTATGCAGTGTTGTTTGTCCTTTCGTTCTTTGATGTTTGTCTATTCTTCATTGATTTCCACCTTCTGATCACTTTTTTGGCATCTTCAATCTTTTCTTATAGATTTACGCCTTCTGGTCACCCCTTTGATATCTTCAATTTTTTCTTATAGACGTACTCCTGCTGGTCAAATCGTTGCTGTCTTCAATCTTTGCTTATAGATTTACGCCTTCTGGTCACCCCTTTGGAATCTTCAATCTTTTGTTATAGATTTACGCCTTTTGATCACCCCTTTGGTATCTTCAATCCTTTTTATAGATTAACGCCTTCTGATCGGCCCTTTGGAATCTTCAAACTTTTCTTATATATTTACGTCTTCTAATCACCCCTTTTGTATTTTCAAACTTTTCTGATAGATTTACGCCTTCTGATCACCCCTTTGGTATCTTCAATCTTTTGCTATAGATTTACACCTTCTGGTCACCCCTTTGGTATCTTCAATCTTTTCTTATAGATTTACACCTTCTGATCACCCTTTTGGCATCTTCAATCTTTTCTGATAGATTTACGCCTTCTGGTCACCCCTTTGGTGTCTTCAAACTTTTCTGATATATTTACACCTTCTGATCACCCTTTTGGTATCTTCAATCTTTTGTTATAGATTTACACCTTCTGGTCACCCCTTTTGGCATCTTCAATCTTTTCTGATAGATTTACGCCTTCTGGTCACCCCTTTGGCATCTTCAATCTTTTCTGATAGATTTACGCCTTCTGGTCATCCCATTGGTATCTTCAATCTTTTCTGATAGATTTACGGCTTCTGGTCCCCCCTTTGGCATCTTCAAACTTTTCTTATCAATTTACGCCCTCTGATCACGCCTTTGGTATCTTCAATCTTTTCTTATAGATTTTCGACTTCTGCTCACCCCTTTGGTATCTTCAATCCTTTCATAGATATTTACGTCTTTTAATTACCCCTTTGGTATCTTCAATCTTTTCTGATAGATTTACGCCTTCTGGTCACCCCTTTGGTGTCTTTAAACTTGTCTGATATATTTACACCTTCTGATCACCCTTTTGGTATCTTCAATCTTTTGTAATAGATTTACGACTTCTGCTCACCCCTTTGGTATCTTCAAACTTTTCTTATAAATTTACGCCCTCTGATCACGCCTTTGGTATCTTCAATCTTTTGTTATAGATTTACACCTTCTGTTCACCCCTTTTGGCATCTTCAATCTTTTCTGATAGATTTACGCCTTCTGGTCACCCCTTTGGCATCTTCAATCTTTTCCTATAGATTTACGCCTTCTGGTCACCCCTTTGGCATCTTCAATCTTTTCTTATAGATTTACGCCTTCTGTTCACCCTTTTGGCATCTTCAATCTTTTCTGATAGATTTACGCCTTCTGGTCACCCCTTTGGCATCTTCAATCTTTTCTGATAGATTTACGCCTTCTGGTCACCCCTTTGGCATCTTCAATCTTTTCTGATAGATTTACGCCTTCTGGTCACCCCTTTGGCATCTTCAATCTTTTCTGATAAATTTACGGCTTCTGGTCCCCCCTTTGGCATCTTCAAACTTTTCTGATAGATTTACGGCTTCTGATCACCCCTTTGGTATCTTCAATCTTTTCTGATAGATTTACGCCTCCTGGTCACCCCTTTGGTGTCTTCAAACTTTTCTGATATATTTACACCTTCTGATCACCCTTTTGGTATCTTCAATCTTTTGTTATAGATTTACGACTTCTGCTCACCCCTTTGGTTTCTTCAAACTTTTCTTATAAATTTACGCCCTCTGATCACGCCTTTGGTATCTTCAATCTTTTGTTATAGATTTACACCTTCTGGTCACCCCTTTTGGCATCTTCAATCTTTTCTGATAGATTTACGCCTTCTGGTCACCCCTTTGGCATCTTCAATCTTTTCTTATAGATTTACGCTTTCTGGTCACCCCTTTGGCATCTTCAATCTTTTCTGATAGATTTACGCCTTCTGGTCACCCCTTTGGCATCTTCAATCTTTTCTTATAGATTTACGCCTTCTGTTCACCCCTTTGGCATCTTCAATCTTTTCTGATAGATTTACGCCTTCTGGTCACCCCTTTGGCATCTTCAATCTTTTCT
>MJUT01022725.1:30315-40582 GCA_002080005.1 Gigantidas platifrons
TATGTTTTATTTTCTTACAATATGGTGTTTCGTTTGAAAATATATATAACAATATCAAAAAATAATGTAGATGAAAATTATGATGTTATCAAATGGTATTGTTATGTTAATAATATGTTCATGTAAAATGTTCTATGTACACTTTGCTACACAAACTTTAAAACAAAAGTTCTTTGATTTTTTGCTGAGGTAGTCAGTTGTAGGTATACTATTACTGTTGATCGTATTTTAGTTATTACGTGACATTTGATATCCTCTAAGTGTATTGGTTTAAAAAAACCTTTACAGTTCAGTTAGTACAACATTTTACTTTGTTAAAGGACATATATAGCAGTATCTTTAGGTGAGATACACGAAATTGTAATGAACCACAAATATGCAGTGATAACTGCAATGCTTCAGCTTGTGTCATGACGGTACTTTATCAGATATAACAGTGGACAAGAATTTTGCAATTGGAAAATATACAAGAGATAGAGTCACACCCTTCAATATGCAAGCTGAAATTTTACATCTTGAGCTGGGAGTTAGGTGCAGAACCTCATCCAGGCAATTAATGTTCGGGTATTACCTGTCACTTAAGCCACCTGTGGGTAAGAAATTTACCGGTGTTTATTTTACAGGAGTTATTTATAGAGTGTACCCACACACACGGGATATAGGTTCAAATTTAAGGGTGTAGACCTGGATTACACTAAAAGTTCCCTATTGTTCAATTTGTTTTCTAAATTTGCATCATGGAATAGTTATGTCTAAATACATTATCTGCCAAAGTTTCTCTATAGCACATCCTAAATATAGCAATTTTTGGGGTATCCTTGACACCAGATGGTAATACTAGTTTCGGAAGATTCTAATAGATATGCACATTTATTTATGATTGAAAGGGAATATTTTGACTTTCATACACTTGAGAGTGTTGTTGTTGAATAAATATGAAATATCTAGCATATCTGAATATCCTGTGTGGAGATAATCACGTGCAAAACAGTGGTAACTGCAAAAAAGGGGGAATTCCCTGAGGACCACCTTGGTATCAAAAATCGGATTAAAAAAATTCCTGTTGATTAATTTCCACCTAAGAATGTCACAGTAAAAAATAGACATATAGACATCATTGCATTATATTTTACAAAGTTTTACTATCAGATTTGTCAAATGGATGGCACCCAGAAAAAAATGAATCTGACGAGGAAAGTTCACACACACCCATCCTTTGCTAGTTTCTTCTTTGTGAGATAAAAAAAAACTAGCTACCAATAACAAAAAGCTTTGAAGTTCTGAAAATTGACACAATGGATGTCCAAATTACCAAATGACTGCATTTGCCTGTTTTATTGTCAGGTCGGCTGGGGAAGGGGAGGGGTGGTTTGAGGCTCTACTTGACTAATTCATTACAAAAAAAAACAGACAGCCACCAAGCTGTATTGTTAAATTCCTTCAAATTGTGTGCTCCAGTTGTATTCGTTTGATTCTGGTCATTCTTCAGTTGTCTTAGGAGAAGGCGTGTGGCGGTATGAGAGAGGATCAGTTATTACATTTTTCCCCAAACATACCTTTCTATGTTTTACTACCATAAAATGAATTTGCTCTATATTTTCATAATATCTAAGATTCTTGTGCATATATTTTTTCCCGACAAACCTTTGAAATTCAATAGAAAAAGGTTGTTACACAAATTGTTTTACATTTCTGGCATTTTTTACAACATATTTCGATGAACATTTTCTGGAAAGACATATTTCAAGGATATTTTGTGGGAACCGGCATACAATAATAACACACTACCTGACGCTGGCATAAGCAGCAAAAATATATTAAAATATAAGGAGCACAGCTATGGAAAGGAAAAAGGAAAAGGAGTCATTTGTTTAACTGGCTATATCCAATGCAAACAGTCTTTGTCACCAAGAAGCTTGGAAATGAAGGGGAATTTTCAAACGCAAAGATGATCAAATATTTGAGAAGACACTGAAAATAAGTTATCTCCCATACCCCAGGTCTACACCCTTAACAGCCTACTGTGGATTTCAGGTATATAATTTTCCAGAAGCATTTATGCTATTTAAAAACTAGGATAATACCTTTTACTACAAGTGGGCAAGAACATTGCTGCTTGGGAAATTAAAGGAGAAACTTATAGAGACACCCCTAAATATCCAAGCTACAATTTGACATCTTGCTGTGGGCTTTAGGTGCAGAACTCCACTCAGGCAACTAAGTTATATAAAGGCCCAGGCTAAACCTTTCAATTAAAGCACAAGCGTGCAAGAACTTTTCCGGTGTTACTTTTACAGGAAGTATTTAGAGAATGTACTTCTCCCCCGCGGGATAGAAGTACAAATATAACTGCCTGCTATGGTCTTCAGAGGTGGAATCTCACCCAGACACTTTCGTCCCTTAATGTCCTGGGTAATACCTTTGACCTACATAACAAGTGGGCTAGGACGTAGGCATTGGATATTTTACAAGATATATTTAGAGAGCCCATCCCCAAATATTCAGTATCCCACCAAGACACCAGGTACTGGAGTCAGTGAACACCAAGACAATACCTTACACTTAAACACCAAAGGTGCCATATTAAAATAAGATAGAATTTGCTTTAATTTAATAAGGAACAAATTGTATGTCTTTAGTGAAGTTGCCAAATATTGTTAACTTAGTGACAACATTTTGTATTTAATATGTAATTTTATTTTGCTTAGTGTGGCTTTTTTGTATGTACATGTTTTTGTTTTATTTTGGTGAGAACAGTATAAACATACCTTTTATAAATAGTTTGCTACATATAAGTATAACTGTATCTCTTAAATTGCTAAAATAGTATGTCTATTGATTTTCATTTACATTTAATTTGTGATTAATGTTGATTTCAAATAAATATAATGTACATGTTTTTGCTTAGTTCACATTGTGTTAGGTTTCTGCAACAAATACAGTGTTTAAAATGATATGATTGTTAATATTGCAATAACTGTAGAAAATCAGTTAGGATATATATCAAGGGTTTTGAGTTGTAACCTTTTCCATGTTGTCAGATTCGTCACGGAGATTGTACGTGTCTGCTTGACTTAATGTTAAATTTGGTGTTGATTAATTATCCATGACTATTAAATACCATGATAGTTTAAATAATTTGGATACTTTAAAGGTGCATGCATTTTTTTAACATTACAGATAATAAAAATTAGTAACTTCACATATGTGATCAGGCGATAAAATCAGTTCAATAATATTTCGGTTTTATAGTGGCGTCAATGTTTATCTGTAGTCATGTTGTTTACATTTGGAGGGGGGATCACAAACATGTCCATGACAGGACATGTCTTAGGCATAATACAACTAAAATGAAGATAACCCCAACGACGCTGTAGACAACACGTATGCATTGTTGGTAAACATGTAAATCATTGTCTAACATGGTTTATATTTTGTAATGATTAAGCACTGACAATTGTGCTGATTTGACTGTTTTCTGGTTTACAATAGTTCACACTCAGTTATAGCATATTGCCAATTCGATATATCGTTCGCAATGGTTTTCATTTCCGTTCACGACCGGTGATACGTCAACAGACAATGACATCATTATACCGTATAGACTTCTGAAGAACCAGATGATGTAGGGGATGATCTGCATACATTACTACTACCCTAACTACGAAAGACTGAACAATTGAGAAATACATTTTTTTAAATAGCATATGAATCAAATCACTTTCTACTCTGTCATAAGCTTACTTTTCGTCTACGAAACTAATATCCACTGAGTAAATTAATTGCTTTAAAGCATGTTTCTTCGGATTCATTCTTAGAGATCGTGTAGGTTTTTGCAAAGTGACGCCTTTGAACACTTACAACGTCTTTGTTTCTACACACAATCTCACACGGCTTCATCAAATACACAGAAATAATGTAAGTGTCAAAGTATGTGTACTTAATGATATATTTAAGAATTAACTGGAGCCTGGAGAATAAATATTTACAACACGTAACAGCTTTGTTCTCACCTTGGGGTCTTTCTTTGTGCAAGCTTAAATATACCTTTAACAACGATAATTCAAACACTTTACACTTGTACACTGTATTTCTATATCTGGTTTTCATGATTTTGTTTTCATCATTTAGTCTATTTGAGGCATATAACCTCCAAATGCTTTGAACCCAATATACCTTCGCTTGTTAATTTGTACAATATTTCATTTTCTCTTCACAAGGAGATGTCATTTATAATTCAATCACATTATAAACAAGAAATGTTGATGACATTGGAAGAAAAATCAAATCTGATATTTGTTTGATGTGAACACTATTTTCTGGCTGGAGGAACACGTAGCGACCTACCCCCAAGGAATTAAATGGTCCTTCCCATAAGTAAATTATTCTGTGTTGCAAGCCACACTCTGAATAACGATTGAACTCATTTCTTACTGTTAGTTAATCTGAGTCTTGCACATAATTGCTGTATGTGAAGTCACACTGTGAATACGTATCTTACATTAAGTACAAAGATATGTGTGTTTTACCTCTCATTGGTGTCGTACAGAATTGAACGATGATTAAGCTACTAGTTACAGTCAGAAAAGATGATGATGATGCTGATGATATCCACTTTGCACTAGACCAAATCATCGATCTAGATTATATTAGTGCTAGCTCACTAAGGCAACAGTCCTCAGGGACACAGCTCGCACCAATCGTACACAATATTCTGATTACGAGCAAGCCAGTCTTTGCTCTTACTCCTTAGTTATGGGTATTTAGTGGAAATGCAGCAATTACCAATTTTATGATCTTTGGTTTGACCCGATTGGGACTATAACCAATGATCTAGTGCACGCGAGGTGAGTATGCTAACCCTCACACCACAGATCCTGTTAGTGGTGTCGTACAATATCAATGGATTCAATTTTATCAAGAGGCTTTCTAATTGTACTGCAAAAATTAACAGAAAATTTAAAAGAAACACGAATCGCATCTTTACGAGAGTTCACATTATGATAACATCCCAGCGTGCAAATTAAATGAAGCATGTTAATATGAAGATGAGATGTGAGCAATCTACAATTTTACTCTGTTTTAGTTTATCATATACACCGCGTTTTCTGTGTCATAACATCGTTAATAATACCAAATTAAAGCAACCGTAGACGTCTTGTGTCTTGAATATTTCACAAATGACATATACTTTCACTTATAAATATCTCACAATTCAAACTAAAATAAAGCAAATTCCGATTTGTGAACTAGATCAAGCCGTTTTAGTGTGCAATGTGTCACCGTACACACACGTTTCTGATTTCTGACGTAGAAAGAAATGTGGTGGAATATTGGACTGAAATACATATGTGAAAACAAATCTTATATATATATGTATATTCAATTATCTTCAAATACAGATATGTCGGCATGATCAACAAGTAGTGTATGTGTAAGGAAACTTTATGGATGGAAATACAATCTATTTTTTCCGTAATTGTTACTTATTTAAACCACTGTGATTCTTCCAAAGGAACATAAATGAGAAATATGAAATTGTATATCACTTTAAAAATAGTACATACTATTTAAACTATAATTATATACACAGTGGTTGATTTCATAAAATTATGTGTTTGAATTTTAAAAAAGAAATTTAATATCACTTTATGCACATTGCATACTATTTAAAATATAATAAGAAACACAGTTTTGTGTTTGATATAATTGAGTTGTTTGTTTGAATTTTGCATTAAAATATAGAAGATACCAAATAGAAACCAGAAGCGATAAATCAGAAAATGACAGACAATAGTCTAAAGAAAATAAGGACAAAAGGATAATCAATTCTAAACCACAAAACCATAAACATGTATTTAATAAATCAAAACTCAAAGTAGTAAAACTAAAAATGATATTACAAATTAAAACACATCAAGTCCAACCGTATCTTTACATATCCATTTCCGCATACGTCAGACATTTAAAGTTCTCGTTTCTCGATAGATAACATTTAAACTGTGTAGTACACTAGGATGGCTCAATCCGGATTAAAACCATGCGAGATATGCATGGGGGCCCCCGGAACTCATTATTGTTTACAATGTCAACAATATTTTTGCGGAATTTGTAAAGCGCAGCATAACAGGAGCAAAGTATCACGAAATCATGAGTTTCAAAGTGGTGAAAATGTCGTTCAGGAAGTAAAATTGAGATGTGAAGAACACAAAGAAGATTTTATTTTTCGTTGTGACAAATGCAAGGTTTCTATTTGCCTGCAATGTGTCACTGGTAAGCATAAGGGCCACGCTATGTCCAATATGAAGGAGGTTATTTCTAACCTTAGAACAACATTCAGACAGGAAATACACACGAAACTGGATGTAATCAAAGCAAACGGAAAACAGATAGAAGAAGGTCTAACTACATTTGACTTGAGTGTTACATCCGTTATACATGCATTCATAGCAGAAGGTACAAAGATAAAAGCAATGGTTGATCGCCATATTGAGAAGATGATCGCGACATTGAAAGAGAAAGCAGGACATGAAAAAGAATCGCTAACGAAGATGTTGTCGGATTGCAAACAGCAGTTGGAGAATGCAAAAACGATCGAAAAAAGGGAAGAGGAAATACAACAGTCCAGAGATGACTCTCCTACCATTCAACATCTGCAGAAATTAAATGATGAGATTTTGAAGCTGTCAGTATTACCGTTTCCAGAATTCCCCTATGTTAAATACAGCCCCAGGTCAACAAGTGACACTGATGTTGGTCAGCTGATTGGAACATACAGCTTGAGGTATGCACATGTATAGCGATATAAACATATTGAATGGTATTGACATGAATCATTTAATTGCTATATAGAATATTCAATTATTATCATTATTTGCATTTAATATACCTGACAAATAGATTCATAGATTGGTGTTTAACGTCATGTGCTCAATCAATATAGAGAAGCAGGTGGTAATACAATTTTCGAGAACGGGTATGAGACTCGCTCAAAGTTTAAACACTGAGTAAAGGCCCTGTTACACGGTAAAGCTAGTATCGCGATACTTGTATCATGTAACTTTTTGCATCATGATCCTTCTCAGTGTACACACTCAATCAAGTAGCACGCTTCATGCAGTATTTGCTTACAAATTGTTCCCACCAAAATGGAGAATCCTGACAATAAAGGCATTATCATACAAATTGAGGAGGTTCTCCATCTGTTCCTTTCACCACATAACATCACTACCTTTCCCCTTTCCAGTCATGTTTTATTTATCATGTGCTGACTATGTGCTTTTATTTGTTGATGATTTTGTAATCTCCTGACCTCAAACCAAAATCTCTGATTGGTCAGAGATAAAATGCATCGCGATCCTTCCTGCACAGATTAGAACATGTTCTATCTCAAAGTGTGTATCATGCAACTTCTAAAAGTTGCATGCAACTTGCATAGGTTGCATGATACAGAGTAATAGCACAGTTTACACTGTATTTTGTTTGTTTATGATAGAAGTATCATGATACTTGCTTTACCGTGTAACAGGGGATTAACTGTATGTAGGTTACCAGTACATCTTTTGTATGGTCCAGTTTTACTCATTGTCGGTAACCTACATCTGATCATGATCCAATTACTTTCCACCAATCATACGTGGGTCAAATGTCAGAGAAATCCTCGCTATTAATAGTTACCAATCAGAATAATTTTCCAAATTATTGTTATTATATATTATTTACATATATTTATTTCTGTGTACGTTTTTTTTTCTAGTCAAACACAGTCCAATAAAGCTGTGATATTACCTGCTAGGTAAGTTACTAACTAGTATAGACGATTTATATTAAACACAGACCAATAAAGCTGTGATATAACCTGCCAGGTAAGTTACTAACTAGTATAGACGATTTATATTAAACACAGACCAATAAAGCTGGGATATTACCTGCCAGGTAAGTTACTAACTAGTATAGACGATTTATATTAAACACAGACCAATAAAGCTGTGATATTACCTGCTAGGTAAGTTACTAACTAGTATAGATGATTTATATTAATAAAACGTATATATCAAATTTAGTGCACACAACGCGTTTCTGGAATAAATTGCACCAGGTGACGCTCAAAATCTAAAGGTAGGAATAAATTCCACCAGGTGACGCTCAAAATCTAAGGGCTTGAAAGCCAAATAACTTGAAACGTTTTGCGAGCATGTAAACCAAAGGGCCTAAATAGGATCGCCAAAATCGGCTAAGGTCACATATTCCTGAGGGAGGAGAACCTTAGTTTTAATAATACTTTTATTATTGGGAAACTGTAAATTTCAATAGCACATATATCTATTATATCTATTGAATATTGGGGGCCAGGATGGCTCAATGAGTTAGGTCGTTGGATTATATTATAACTTATACAAGCCTATCATCAATACGGCGTGGATTCGCGCCCGGCTTTGTAAATTACAAAAAGGCTGCACTCGACTCGCAGCCGCAAGTGATACAGTTTACCAGTTGCTTGCCCAAGTCGGTGGTTCTCTCCGAATACTTCGGCTTCATCCACCACTAAAACTGGTCGCCATGATATAGCTGAAATATTGCTGAAAGTGGCGTTAAACACCAAAATTCAAATTCAAAATTCAAAATTCAAATTCAAATGATTAAATACTGGAATATTACTTGCTATGTAAGTTACTAACTAGTATATATTATTTATATTAAATACTGTGATATTACTTGTTAGGTAAGTTACTAACTAGTATATACTATGCATTTTCAATACCAAGATAGTACCTGTTAGGTAAGTTATATTTTATTTATATTAAATACCACATATATACCAAAACGTCTACTGTGGTAGAATATCATTATTTAGTTATTTCAACTAATTGATCGGTATAAGTTAGATATATACAATAAGAGTATAAACATGGTTACTTTATCATAAATAAATGTCAAACATTTATTATAGACGTGTAAATGTCGGAATAGCATTAATCATTTGAGTTCTCTACGCAACTAAAAGACAGATTGAAAGATATTTGTACAACTGTGTTTCCTAAAAAAGAATGAACACCGTAAATACAAATATATTTTCTTTGGAAAGGATAAACCTTATTTTGTAGAACAAACTTTATTACAACTGATCCTACCAAAAAGTTATATGACACTGCTGCTAGAGTTTTTTATTGACACTTTGCTTGTTAGGTTTGGTGGTCGTGTTTTTCAACAGACGATCGGCATTCATATAGTACCATCCTGCTCCTTTATTAGTAGGAGAAAATAAAAAGAAGCTATCCCGATCATTTAATTGCAAGTTGCGCTATATAGATGGTGTCCTTTCACTAAATTCGTCTAAGTTTGGTGATAATAATCCTTTTGAGTTTGATGTAGATGATGACATACATACAGCACGGTCCTCTCATTCCTTCCATTACCCCTCAAAATGATAGTTAAGAAAGGCAATTTACGCATTTTCTATTTTTAAGGTTTCCATTCATATGCAACAACATTCCAGCTGCACTTGCGTATGGAGTATATATCTCTCAGATGACCCGAGGTTTTTGCTCCTATCATGATGTCATTGATAGAGAGTTGCTGTTTACAATGAAGCTGCTGAATTTAATTAAATTGAAGTCATCACTTTGAATGTTTTATGGTAACCACTACGATTTTGTTAACAGCTACGTATGTCTTTGTCAGAAGACAATGTTTGTGTTCCGTTTGTTTTAATCACAATTCAGTTTCTTCCTCATTCATAACTTGTCACCGAGATTGTAGAAAGAGTAACACGATGGGTCAACATGTAGAAGATGAACTGTTGTCTCTTCTGGAGCAATGAGTTCAATCGCGCTTTTTGGTGGGGTTCCCTTTACTCGATCTTTGGTTTTTTTTTAAACTTTTCTTATGTTGGTTTGAGCAACTTTCTACAATTTTGAATTATGCTTTTCTTTGCTACCTATTTGAAATAAGTCAATAAAGGTCGTTGTTGGTAAATGCAACTCCGTTTGATATGGTTTCCGACATGTATTGACTATACAAGTAACACGGTAGGTGTCTTATTAGGTCCATAAACTGTCTGCCCTTCGGGAGCACCTGAGTTCACTCCGTCTTTTTGGTGGGGTCCGTGTTGCGCAGTTGCTTATTTTTCCGTGTTGTATATTTTCTGGTTTGTTTGTCTTCGTCTGTTGTCTTGTGTAACCAATGTTGAAAGTGGCTCTAGATTGTCCATTCTAACAGTGTCTCTAGATTGTCCATTCTTGATTTTCCCTTCGGTTTTCTCTAACGT
>MJUT01022725.1:51912-73065 GCA_002080005.1 Gigantidas platifrons
TGGACACCACAATATCAGGATCAACTAAAAGCTCAACGTGAACCTTATGGACACCACAATATCAGGATCAACTAAAAGCTCAATGTGAACCTTATGAACACCACAATATCAAGATCAACTAAAAGCTCAACGTGAACCTTATGGACAACACAATATCAGGTTCAACTAAAAGCTCAACGTGAACCTTATGGACACCACAATATCAGGATCAACTAAAAGATCAACGCGAACCATATGGACACCACAATATCAGGATCAACTAAAAGCTCAATGTGAACCTTATGAACACCACACTATCAGGATAAACAAAAAGCTCTACGTTACATGTTACATATATTTATACAGGAACAGCATGATATAAATAGTATATCTTAAATACTCGTGGTCCTGATTATCTACTAATACATCCAAATATCCAAAACTAATGTCAATTCATATTTTAATATATTGTTATTTTTGTCATCATACCCCTCCCATTGATAATTACTAATTTTTCTTACCCATATGATTTGGTTATTGACATTGAAATAAAATAAAAATAAAAATACGTTCATTAAAAAAAAAATATATATAAGTAATGGAAACGTAGATTTAGGTAAATATTTACTTTTGCTTACTTTATAATATTAATCTGGTATTTTATTCATGTATTGTGATATAATGTTTAAGATATGTTCCCCTGTATATCAGGAGGAAACATGATCATGTAATTTACTGAGTAACATTCTAGGATTTTACTGAGTAATTTTGTACAATTGAGCAATATACAGTAGCATTCTAGGATTTTACAGAATAATTTTGTACACTTTGAAAATTTACTGTAACATTTTAGGATTAAGCTGAGTAATGTTGTACAATTTGACAATGTATAGTAACATTTTATGATTTAACCAGGTAATTGTATACAATATGGCAATGTACAGTAACATTCTAGTATTAAGCTGTAATCTTGTACAATCTTGTGTAAGATCTTATGTTAACATGACTGACTAAGAATAAATTAAATTTGGAATTATTATATTGATATATATATATATAAAATCATTTTAAACTCAGGTAGTTATAGTGTAATGCATTTATTCCAGGCATTGTCCTTCATGTAAAGTATGGTAAGTAAGATATTGTAGTATTGATGTAATTATGTACCCATATATACCAACAACTCTGATATTGAAACAGTCCTAATTAACAAACACCTACAACCCTACATTATATCGTGGCAATCCGTTTCATTGGTGGAGGAAACCTAAGTACCCTTAGAAAATGAACATACCTTGATATTAACCGGGTTCGAACTCACAATGTTAGTGGTGATATGCATTAGTTTAATATAGATACTTGTAAATCAAACTACCATGCGATCACTACCACGACGGCTATCGTTAGTTAACATAAACATGCAACCCTAACATTTCAACAGTTCCAATTAACATGCACCAACTACGCTGATATTGTAGTAGTTTTAATGAATACACATCATCGACCCCAACATTTGCAACTGTTTTAATTAATATATATTTTAATAATAGCATATGGTGTAATTAAAAGTATCAATGGTGGTCCTTTAGTAGAAGCTGAACATTTAAGTTTTCTCTATTATTCTCAATATTAACCATACATTATTATCTTAGTGAATGGGACAACATAATAATGTAAACTGAAATAATCCATTTCATTTGTAGGTACATCAAACAAAAAAAAACAAAAAAAATAACGTTCGTGAGTGGAAGCTTTAGAACAAAATCATTTATTGAAGAGATCGTGTTACAATTTTTTTATAATATCATTTGTAATATTGATATTAATAATTTGTAAAATTAAATTATACTGCATAACTGGTATTTGGATTGTACTACAGAATCGACAGTTATTATTATTCTTATTTTGTCCTTGTTTTGTTTGTCTTTCTTGTATTGGTCCCTACGTTGGTCGCGATCGTATGGTAGATGGATTTACAACCACATGTGCAATCAGTGCTTACCACCGTTAACGTTGTGAGTTCGATTCATGCTCATGAAGAGGTTTACTCGATACATCACTGTGTGATAAAGCTTCCTTTACCAATAAAACTGACCAGTACGATATAAATGATAGTGTTCAGAATTGCATTAAACATCATAACCATAACACCCCTTGAATGTTCGACTTCTAACTACACCTTTGGCATGTTCAAGCTTAGCTTTGACCATATATACGTAACCGGTATTGTTTTATTATATACTCACTATCCGGTATTTTTTATTATATTATGATACTTTTTAACTATTAAGAGTTTGAAGATAACAAAGGTGTGATCAAAATCCACTCATCAACGGACAGACAACACAATGGCAAACATTAAAAAAACAAAAGGACAAACAACGATCTACACACTTTACATATAAAACTAACGATGGAGTAAAACAAACCCCACTGAGATCAGGGGTGAAATCATGTGCTCTGGAAGGGTACGCAGTTCCTGCTCCACTAGTGCCACCTGTTGTGTTATCATGCTATGACACAAGTATTGTGTACTATGTTAGGACACAGGTATGTTGTACTATATTATGAGAAAGGTATGTGTACTATATTATGACACAGATATGTGTACTATATTATGACACAGGTGTTATGTACTATGTTAGGACACAGTTGTTTTGTACTATATTATGACGCAGGTATTTTGTACTATATCATGACAGGGGTATTTTGTATTATATTATGATAGCTGCTTTATTACGCTCTCACCCCATATGAAATTTACTGACCCCGTATATATCGTATTAGGTCACTAACACACTGTGTAACGAATATATCTTACTGATAACCTTTAGATGTAACTGCATCAAAACTAATAAATATGTAATTGTTATGTTGTGTGTAAGTGATTCATATGTGTCGCAATAACAATATTTCGTGACTTGTGGAATATTACATTGGTCAATTCTTTGAACCAACATTTGGGGACAAACTTACTCGGGTCAATTATGTCTTTATTGTAATATTTAAAAATAAAATAATACGTTTGTTTATAACTTCAACGTCTGTTGGCAGGGCGAAGCGAGCCGGCGTCTCATTGTTCAACATCATCTTTGTTTTGAAGGGAAACAGGGGAGATAACTCTACTACTAACCGTGTATTAAAAATCTACTGATCTTTTATTGAATATACACGGTTTCTACGTGATCATTTTAAACCAATGATATTCCTAGAAGTTTGTAAGAAGTAAGATATTGTACTATATTATGACAGATATTCTGTACTATATTATGACACAGATATTTTGCACTATATTATGCCAAGGGTATTTTGTACTATATTATGACACAGGTATTTTGTACTATGCTATGACGCAGGTGTGTTGTACTGTGTTATGACAAGGGTATTGCGTATCATGTTGTGACACATGTATTTTGTACTATATTATGACACAGGTGTCTTGTACTATATTATGACGCAGATATTTTTACTATATTACGACACAGGTATTTTGAACTCTACTTTGACAAGGGTATGTTGTATTATATTATGACACCGGTATTTTGTACTATGATATGACAAGGATATTGTTTTCTATGTTGTGACACATGTACTTTGTACTATATTATGACATAGGTGTTTTGTACTATATTATGACACAGGTAGTTTGTACTATATTATGACACAGGTACTTTGTGCTATATTATGACATAGGTGTGTTGTACTATATTATGACACAGGTACTTTGTGCTATATTATGACACAGGTATGCTGTACTATGCTATGACAAGGGTATTATTTACTATGTTGTGACACGGGTATTTTGTGTTTTTGTATTTGATGTTTTACTAATAGGTAACATTTTATTACTCTTAATGCATCATGCTTTATTACTATATTCAGGTCAATGAAATGCATCAAGGAGGTGTGAGATGACATGTGAAGATTACTTAGATAGAGGAAGGAACATCTAAGTGAGAACAAAACATAAAAAAAGATGTCGAACATAAACGATGTATTAATGTTGGAACTACTAATTGAGCAAGTGTAAGATGTCATGTGAAGATTACTTAAATAGAAGATGGAGCATTTAAATGAAAACAATATAATATGTGTAATAATAATTGTATATATAGGCATACCTGTTAACCTCAGAGATTGTGTATGTGGGAGATCTCCCACATTCCAACTATTTAATGTGGGAGATTTTGCGTGACGAACTTTTTCACACTAAAATTTTTAGATTAAAGCAAACAAAATTTACTGTACAACTTTTATTGTTGTTGCTGAGCAACATTACTTCAAATACAGGTCAATAGGACAATACAGCTTGTTTTGCTGATCTTAGAACAGAATCACTTGGTTCGTACTCATAACACAACAAGTTTTGATTTTGCTTTGCACATAATAAAGAACAAAGTGTGTCATTGTTCAACTCAGATCTCGTATCTGTCTGGATTTTTTTTAACATAGAAAAAATTCTCTCTGGGTCTGCATTTTTAAGATTGGTTGATTTCCTTGTTGAAGCAACTGCTTTTTTTGTGTGAATCTCCATCAGCATGTCTTTTAATATTATATACACCACCATGGCTGACACTAAAATTTGTAGAACAAAATTTGCAAAATGCCATATCATTCCCTAAAGATCTTCAAAGTAGGCTGCACCCAATCGTATAATTTTGTCAAGTCCTCCAATAATTTGTAATAATGTTTCTTCTTCTTTGAAGAAGGGGTGCTAGGTCCTGAATTCCAACGTCTCCTTGATTGTGACATAGTTGAACTGTATTTTTTTTTTAAAGTTTTTTTCGTATTTAAGCAAGTAATTGAACTATACTCGCCTTCAAATTTTCCTTTTCCACAACTTTGATTCGTGTAGTTATCCATTCGATATTGTAAACAACTTACATTGTCGGCGTTTCTAGTAAAAACCGAGAGAATTCCGAGTAACAATCGGCTGATTCACGCAAACGTTTTAATGACCCAGCTGATAAAAACAACAAAAATGGCGTCCAACTTTTCGATTTTAATCAAATTTATGGTCGCGGGAGATAATGTGGGAGAAGTATTTCAAAGCGGGAGTTTTTACTCTCCCGCGCGGGAGGCACATTCTTTGCGGGAGGCCGAGCTCAAAAGCGGGAGTCTCCCGCGAAATGCGGGAGGGTTAACAGGTATGTATAGGAGCAGAGTCCGAAAGTTGGTAATGTGTTGTCCGATCAAATCAACAATCACTATTTTATTGTATTATATGTCTGTATATATTATGCAATTTTCCAGTTTTATAGTTGGATTTACAACTACCTATGCAATCAGTGCCTATCACCAATGATGTTGTGAGTTGGAATCTCGATCAGGGCGAGTTGTACAGCATTATGTTATACATTTTTTTCCAGCTCCTCCGGGTTCCTCCAACAATAAAACTGACCCCACGATATAACTGAAATATTGTTGAAAGTGGTGGTAAACATCACACAAACAAACAAATAAAGAACAACATCAGTTTTCTAATCATATCGATTCGACATTTGACCCTTCTATTTACTTTAGGTTCATCAACTGTATATAATTAAAGTTTGCTATGTGTATTATGGTCAGCATCTGTCGTTTCATCTTGAACTTTTACTCTGTATAACTATATACTACACTATGTATAGTTTACTCTGTCTATTATATTCTCGGTGTAGTGTTGGCTAAGTTGGGATAATAGCGAGTTTGTAATCTTAAAGATTGAATGTGAGATAAACCGTCTTTCAATGTTGAAGTTAAAATTGTACATGTTTTGTATCACTGATAGTGTCTGTCAGTTTATGTTAACGTCAGTGAATAAAAAAGACACGTGCATTGGTTTCCCTTGTTTTGTCTTTTGCAAAGAAAAATCCTCAGAGAAATCACATACTCTATTATTGTACGCGCCTTTCGTGATAGCAATGCAGACTCTTGCCATCATTTCTGACAAAAACAATGGCTATATGGTTCAAAAGTATATCCGAGATATTGTCACTCCGAAAACAAACGAGGAAATCGTGGTCTTGATAGTATGATAGTATGGTAGTTGGATGTATGTCTACATGTGCTATCAGTACATATCACTACTAAAGTTGTGAGTTTGAACTTTGTTCATGATTATGAATACTAGATACAACATTATGTGATAAAGTGTGTCAATGATTTTTTTCCGCGTGCTCATGTTTCATCCACAAATAAAACTGACCTCCCCGATATAGTTGCGGTATTGTTGAAAGTGACATTAAAGACCATAAACCAATCAACCGAAAGCCAACACCGATTTGCATCAATCATAAGAAAGTTGTCAATGAACATACTTCACCCCTCAGGCAAAACGGAATATTACACCTATCTTTTTCACAAAATTAATGCCAATCTTTGCGCAACTAGTGCCACATATACAATATGTTATACTTACCCTGTATACATTCACGGAGGTTTGGTTTGGTCGATCTTTAGTTTTCTGTGTAGTGCTTTAAAAATATTTGTTTTTGTAAGACTTTAAATTTGGTGTTTGTTGCTTCTCTGTAAAGCACGCACCATCAAAGAGAATCAGGATAATGTGAGCACTATCAAACATCCAATTTATCGCCTTGGTTTAGTACAAAGCAAACCTAATCATAATCTCATTGAGAATTAATTTGTTCTCGCCATGACATAGCTGACAAATTGCGAGTTGCCGTTAAACAACAATCATTCACTCACTAATGGAGTAGCAAGATTAGTGGAGTTTAACTTGCTAAATCTTTAGTCTTCTTTGTAGTGTTTTGTAGATCATTGCTTGTTCTTTTGTCCCTTTTTATCATAGGGAACCGGGTGGCTACATGAGTTAGGTAGTTGCATTACCTAATAACTCATACAAAACTATCATTAATACGGAGTGGGTTCGCGCTCGGCTTTGTAAATAAAAAAAAGGGTGCATTCGACTCGTAGCCGCGGGTGATAAGGTTTACCAGTTGCTTGCTCATGGTCGGTGTTTCTCACCAGGTCTTCCAGCTTCCTCCACCACTAAAACCAGTCGCCATGATTTAGCTGCAATATTGCTGAAAAATTGTTGAACACAATAAATCAAATCAAATCAAACCTTTTGATCATTATCTTGTGCGTCATTCTTTGATTTACACCTTCTAATTATCTCTTTCATTTCTTCAAACATATCTTACACCTCTACTTGGACGTTTGATTTTGATCAGTGAATAGTTAATTAATATAAAATACAATTTTTACTCTTATGAAGAGTTTGAAGATACCAAAGGGGTAATCAGAATATGTATATCGAAAAAGAACACAATGGCCAAAAGAAAAAGGAAAAAAGGAAAAAAGGACAAAGGACAAACAACGATCTACAAAACATACATATAGAACTAAAGATTGAGTAACACGAACCCTACTAAAGACGGGTTGAACTCAGGTGCTCCGGAAGGGTAGGCAGTTCCTGATCCACTAGAGGCACCCATCGTATTAATCTACTGACAAACCCGGTGATGAGTCATGAATGATGAACCGGGAAGTGCTTACGACAAGAGGAACATATCCGTGGTCATTTGAAGCGCAAATATTCCATAGCGTGTAACCAAGGCATGATACAAATCTCGAAGTGATTGCTTAATTTAAACAAGAGGAACTCTTGGTTCAGTAGCTTCTTTGCTAGCAGCAGCCCTCTGTCAAGGCAATCCTGATAGGAACAACAAGCTCTGGAATATCGTATCAACTGAGAGATATATATTTCATAGTCAGGTGCTGCTGGAATGTTGCTACATATACATGGACAGTTCACATTGGGAAAATTGAAATTATATCTTTTGTCGTAAGGTTTCGTTCCGTAAATTACCTAACTCAGGTGTAGGTCAATATATGAAATAGACCTATCTGTATCTGTGGTATTTTTTATTTCAAGCTCAATGGGATAGATGCGAGCAACGAATTCACAAATCCTAAAATTACTTTGTGACAGGACATCATCCATATATCGGAATGTGAAATTAAAGGATCGGGATAGCTTCTTTTCGTCGTAAAGTTCCATGTATGAAACATACGAACAAAGGAACAAGTCGGCGAGAACAGGAGCACAGTTCGTACCCATATGTCTGCCCGGCTCTCTAGTTAACAAGATGTCAACCAAGCATCACAAATATGTCGTCAATTAGAAATTCGAGCATGTTGATGATATCAGTTTCAGAGAAGTTTTTGGTAGAATCAGAGTGGTTGTTTTTACAAAATAAGATATGACCCTTCCTAGCACAAGGTATTTGTATCTAAGTTGGCCATTCATTTTTGTGAAGCACAGTTGGACCAATTCCCTTAACCTCTCTTTCATCTGAGAGTGAGGAATACTTGGGTAGAGAACTCAAATGTTTAAATGCTATTGCAGCAGGAGAGGGACCTATATTGTTAGATATTTTTCGAATTCACATCTGATTCACATCACCCCGCGAGAAGCTAGTGTTACAGTAACTCTGAAGCCCGGTTTTGACCGCCGACAGAAAACATGTTAATAATTTGAAAAGATGTTTCATGGATCATTTGGCAGACTCAACAATATAACGTTATTTGAAAAGACACTTGTGTAATTTAGAAATCCAGTAGAGTGATGTTATGGCAGATCCAGTTCTTCATCTTTGGTTGAAATTCCAAAGGAACATAACAAAGACCTGTGATTGTCCAGGATTTCCTCTTTCGTAATTGTCGGCGGTGTATGTGTAGGATTGTCAATTGAATTGTCAATACCTAATTCCTTTATCACGGAGTCACAAAACAATATTGTCAATTGACTTGACGGCGGAGACAATAACATATTTGTCATGGAGGAGAGACAGGTGTTTATCAACATTTGGGTCTTTAGAAGATTGATGTAGTGCGAGTGCTCATGGTCCATTTGAGCTTTGTTATTCTAATGTGAATAAACGACCTCACACTCTTAACCCATTTGGAAGGAGTATTAAAGTCCTCCTTTTCGCGTTTTGCCCATTGTCTGGCATAATCCTCCACGAAAATCCATAAGGTATGTTTCCAGAGTATGGCTTTAGGCTTAAGATATTTAGGCCCGTTGGCAAACACATGTAATAGTTATACACTGAGGAATGGATATTTCTGGATTTGAAATTAGAAACCCCTCGGGCCTCCAGGTCTCTGGGTTTCTAATCCAGAAACATCGCATGCCGAAGTGTGCAACTAACTTACTCCCCAGGTTATTCTAAATACACAAACTATTCATTACAAAATGTCATAGAAAACAAATATAATAAACACAGAAATATTAAATTTGATAAAACGATACATTTTGTGGTTTCCCCACTGTGTACCTCTTCTATAAAGATAGATTGAACTGCTGAGTTGTATTAAGGATTAAACAGATTGATTAGTTAATAATGAGAGATGTTATTCGATATGTACCTGTATTCATTTACAACATGATCTTCACGAATGTTAGACGTGCTATATTGAACTGATTTTTTTTGTAGAAAATGGATATTAGCCATATTGTCACAAATATTACGCAGAACTGCTAAATAAAGTAAGTAAGAATATATGTTGAATATCACAAAGTGTGTTTCTACCAATAAACTGTTCAGTTTTTAAATGCGTATTTTACAGGTCAATGTTTTTTGTTTTGTTTTGTTTTGTTTTTTAAAGGTTTGGATCCAGACAATTTGAAAAAGGGTTCCAGAATAAAACAAATGGAAATAACAGTCTCATTTTCAACAATTTTTACATAATTTTAATAAATTTTTCGAAAAAGGGGGTGCCCCCCCTTCCTGTAGCCCTCCCCACTGGATCCACCAATGATAAACTTTTGAAAGGGCGCCGACATATAATGTATTTTTCTTTTTACAATGCTTTCCTGACCAAATTTTTTTCCGATTATTTATTATTATTTAGTTTCTTTTAACGATTGTTTGGATTTTTTCAGACTATACTTTATTTGCATGATCTTCATGTTTACTTTTTCAGTTTTTCAATATACAGTTTCCATGTTATCTTCACCTGAGTGGTAATTAATAACCTCATTGTTGTAGGCACAATAAACCGTATTCACAGTGTGTGAAGACAAGGGTTTTCAGAAACCCCTGTCGTCACACCCTGTGAACACAGGCTATTGTTCTTATAACAATAAAGTTTCAGAGATAGAAAGCGTATGGTTTAACAATAGACCTGAGGTGTAACTCGTAGAGAGGTGTAGTTGATAATTTCAAGATCACCAGTTATAACGTGGCCAGCCGGATTATATATGAATGAAGAACTTGCACAGGAGGCTTATATTTGAAATCGTCAATATTGAGATGATGCAATACGAATATTAAATCCTATTTAATGACACAAATAAATAAACAATTTTAAATTACAATATCATCCAACAGTTTGATATATTTCACTTTACAAAGATGGTTGTTCACTTGTGTATCATTCTGTACTTAGAGCAAGTCTGTCGTCTTTTGGAGTACTGGATTTAATTCTACTTAATCGTTGAGTTTTTCTGTTCTCATAGAAGTTACTTTGCCTTTTCCATTTTTCTAGTTTATCCTTCTTCTCTCTTTTAAAGAATCCACACTGCAAAATATACATACAAATACACATAATATCAGATTGGAGAGGTGGAGGAAATTAATACTAGACCGGTGACCATATCATTAGTATGTCTACCCAGTATGTCATTTGGGTTCGTGCACGCTTCAATTTTAATAAGATTTAGCTAAAATAAGTTTACAAAGTAGGCGTTTGAATTATTTTTGTATATTGTTCTAAATATGATATGTCGAATTTCACGTTTTCAACATGGTGGATTCTCGTAGTTACGATTTGCAGATTGAAAAGTTCATCGAGTTATGAACGAATCAAAAACAAACAAGTGACAGTGTTCTTGTCCAATCAAAAGGCACTGAAGCGATATACTTTAATACTATAGGAGTTATTACAATATAAATCATTAGTAAATTCATATTATGACAAATTTGATTCGACAACTAAAATAGTGCAAGGACATAAATTAAGATAATATGACTAGTACGCAGAATGGAATTTACATAAATTAATTTGTCAAAAGTAAACAAGTTAAGCAATGATTGTCGACATTATTACCTACCAATAACAATACAAAGAACTCCTCTACTGTAATTTCTGACAATATAAACAAGACCAGCAATACAAACTTGTCCTCTGTCAAACCTCAAACAATAGAAGCTGTGCACAATCTAGATCTATCTGTGACAGTCCAACAACAACATTTAACCGGAAGAAAAGAGTAAAAAGGACACCAAGCATCTCAAATGAATTAATTTGTCAAAAGATTACAAGCAATTACTGTCGACATTATGATTAACCAATAACAATATCCACCACTCCTCTGTTATAAATCAAACTATAGAAGCTAAGCACAATGTACATGTGATCCGGTTAAAGGGGTTCTAACTCTACCAAGTTACACCGGTCAATAGGATCCAAATACAAACGTCAAATGTTTAACTTAGATCATAAGATACGTATTTAGGATGACCTTCATCGGATACGTATGCAGTTAGTGAAGTCAATGATTTGAAAGCCGACTGGTACTTTCGGAAACAAATACTCCACCAGCAGAGGTATAGATTGAAAAGTTGTCATTGCAAACATTCAAAGAGAGACAACCTCAAAAATCAATTTTTGAATATCATGTTGTTGAGGTCAAAATTTTGATCTTAGGAATGTTAAAATAAGCTTCTATCAATATGATCAGAAAGTCAGATAAGCAATCAATCCTCTAAGTATGTTATACGGAGCTGTGATGATCGAACGTGTTCAATATATCTCTTGTAGCGTCTTGTAGCCTCGTAGTGTGCAGTTTGAACATACAATCGTTGTTACAGGACGACATTTTAAACATAACTACCTTATGTGTGCGAGAATGTGTCAATAATTAGCAAGTAAATAAGCATTACTTTAACGGCTTATAATTACCCTTTTTGTATCCTCTATATCAGTAGTCATAGATAAGCTGATGATTGTTTAATACCAGAGCAAAATGGTGAATTAGAGAAATTCAGTTCGAACTCATTGACAAACGAATGAGCTTTAAATGTGTTACTCCACCGAGAATATGTGAATGAAATGTCATAGCTCACGCAAATGTCTTACCAATTCGTACAATTGTATATGCTTGTCATATGATTATTTTATATGTTGTTTTTTCTTGTTGTTGAATAGCACTCCGTACCGCAATGTGTTGACAGGAACCAGAACATCACCAACAGTCGATACAGCAGGAATTACATAGGGTATCGTCGCTGTAAACAATGGATTAAGATCTTTGTGATAAATATTGTAGAAATCCTTGAAAGACCTCATTTGATTTTTATCCGCAGGTGCTAGAGAACTTACACAGAAATAATAGCAGAAAGAGGACAACTGAAATTCACTCAGAAAATGTGAATTGTAAATATATATCTATCTTACAAAGAAGTGATTCTTCGTTTTATTGCATTTTAATCTATGGATGTTTTTGTAATGTTCATGCAATAACAAGTTACAGTTAATTAAAACATTAAAGTAGATTGTTTAACTTGTTTCTCTCGTATGTGTATTATACATATATATAAAAAAAAATTCAGACGTCACATTATAGAACATCAAAACTTTTTGTTTTTATCGACAATTTACTAACTGAACTTTACAGATCTTTTTTCTGACCTTTAGTGACACTTAACTATTGTTCGTGTGTTCATTACATCATTATAATGTGATCACACACACCATTTACAAATGTATATCAATTTTGCAGATATTAAAAAGAAAATTGACTCCGTGAAGAGATTGTTTGGCCAAGCAAGTCAGAAAAACGAAATAATTTAGAGGATCAGATATGCATGTTAGGATGGAGAGACGACATTCATGTTGACCTAAAGCCATTGAAATATGTAATGAAGTTTCACGCACGTCGCTATGAGAGGGATTGAAATGGTGTTCTTACCCCAGCAAAGCAGTGGGTCACTCTAGAGCATTCCCGATGGTTGATACTGGAACAATAAGTCCGACATTTGGGAAAACTCTCTAGAGAAAACCATCAGTGATCAAGGGTAAAGTGCATATTAAGTTCATTTAGGGGGTGATGTGTACACATCTGTCAGTCCCAAATATATCTTCGTTGATTTGAATCATTTCAATATTTAAAGAACTTTGCCTTTACAAAGAAACGGGTTTCGTCAATACGAAAACATTGGGATAAGCTAACTTGGGTTAACCTAATTTTCCATCGAGTTGGACGAAAATGAAATATGTGAATACACACATTTTAATCAGACCCACATGTATGAATGGTACGAGAGTAAAAACAATTTTGTCTATTTAGTGTAGTACACGTTATTTTTTAATTAATAAAAGATTAAACTGTAAGCAACTATAGTTGGTTTATTTTCAAAGAAAGACAATCCATATGGTTATTTACAAATTCGAGAAATGTGTTCAATACTCATAAAAAATATTTTTCATATTACTCATCGCTCATTTAAAGTGTGACTATAAACTTGAACAAGGTCAAGTATTGTTTTTTGTTCTTACATTTACGACAAGCTCAAGAATTATGCTCATAGATTTCATTGACTTTCAAAGAAAGAACCTTCCCCTTTTTCCCCAGTTCACTTACATAGGTAACCTGTCGTCCATTTGAAAACAGATTTAATGTTTATTTGATTTTACCCCATTTATTACTGACATGGTGAATATTGCTGATTACAGTAAAAACATTCGGTACGACCCTAAGCACACGGCAGGAGTTAGTGGTCCTGAAAAATTATATCAGGTTTTTCAAGTCGGAATAAACATTGGTTGTTTTAAAATTATACAATTTCTCAAACATCAGAATGCGTATAGTTTACAGAAGAAGAGTTTGAAGATACCAGAGAGGTAATCAGAATCCGTCAATCGAAGAAAGGCAGACAACACAATGGCCAAAAGAAAAAGGACAAAAGAACCAAAAGAGAACGATCTACAAAAAACACACATAAAACTAAAGATCGAGCAGTACCAACTCCACTAAGAAACCGGGACTGAACTCAGGTGCCCCGTAGAGGTTACTAGTTCCGGCTCCACAGAAACCAGTTCATAGATTAGAGGTTCTGGCTCCAGAGGATGTATGAGATGTAGAATTATTGTCAAACAATTTAATGATAGATTTAATTTTTAACTTGTTATCATGGACGTCGTCGCGACAACGGTAACATGTTGTATGTAGAAAGTTCTGTATAGGAAGGCATCCAAACTTTATACGTTCTGATAAAGGCTTTGAACTAAAAACAAATTAATACAATCTTATCTAAAATATAAAGGAATTCGCACAATTTCAACTCCGAACGAAACGAAAGCAAATTACACAGAAAGGATTATTAAAACTGTAATGTAACGTTATTTCACAGCTAACAATTCGTACAGATTTATCCCTGTTTTACACGATCTTGTAACACATTATAACAACAGTTCACTGAAGGGAATGACACCTCAATATGCTAGCAATGTCAATGTGAATGAAGTTCTGTTGATGATATATCTAGCTACACGTAAACCTAAGACAAATAGAAATATGCTACTTCAAAGAAAACAAAAGAGAATTAAACCAAAATATAATAAAGTAAAATAATAAAGTAAGAATTCCTCACATCAAGCGAAATGTTGAAAACGGGTACCAAGATATATAGACTATCGAATATTTCATATTTTTATTGTAGATAGATACGCGAGAGATGGAAAGCATATTTATAAATTAACCGACCTTCTTGGTGGAAATTTTGAAGCTTCGTATTATTCAACTGAACTGTATCCCATACCAAAAACCATCGATATGTTCTACAAAGTGTAAAAAGTATAATTAACAAATGGGCCGGATAATTATTATTAAATTCAGATAAAACTTTTAATTTTGTAACTAATGCTTTTATATCAAAGTTGATAATTAAATTATAATTTATAATTTATAATCATAGCAAGCTTACTGCTAATAATGTCAGATTAGTGTGATAATTTAAAATTTTAAACACATGTAAATGGTAATCATAATTTATAAAACAGTAATTTATAAATATAGTTACATGTGTATTTTTTTATTAAAATGTAATGTATACATCTTAACAGTCAGAGTAAAACAACCCTTTTGTTATTCAGGTACAAATGTATTGAGTCACCTATGGAGATCTAACTACTTAGAAATCCTTTGCACCTCATGTGAAGTAAGAATCAGTGTATTTTATATTACTGTTGTTTTGCTTTGTTTAGTTTTGCTTTGCTATATTATTTAACTTAGTTAGTAAGCTATTTAGCTTACCGTATTAATTGATGTATTAAGCGTATGCTAACTCTGCTTAGTATGATGATTATTAATTATATTTCTTTTTAATGTGACGATATATTTACATTTTCATATTCATTGCATACGACATACTTTTAAAAATAAGATGTACATGTATTTGATGAGTTCATGACCCCCAGGTCACCTCTTATGTGGTATCACATTGAATTACATAGTACTGTATTTTTACCGTAATCATAACGTTTACAAATATATTATAAAGAGTTGTCTTTCTTTTCATTGACATTGTACTTAATATATTGTTTATTGTAATTGTAGGGATATAGTTTTTGTCTAAGTAATAAATAATAGAACCCTAAAGAAACTTGTTATTATTGGAGGAACCAAATAATACTACGCGCATTCAAATCAATCGAAAGCTCCACTTTATTATTGGGTGTAGGACTTATATTCACGTGCATATAAGAAACTAGAAGGCACGTCCAGCTTTATTCCTAGAAGGAAACATGACGATAACATTTTAATAGAAACTCACTGTTTCAACAAAGAAAAATAATAAAGGAGAAATACGGAGGGTCATAAAAAAACAGAAGACAACATGAAAGATACTAATCGATAATAAACCTAACGTTTGGGAAATAGCGGCTTAAAACAAAATTGATGTCCTATCTAACAGAAATGAAGACGCATATTTGACAGCCAACAAATCAGGCCGCAGTTGAAAAACATACTTTGTTGAAGCTAGGCCTCTTGTAGCATTATCTCATGATGCACCTGTCGATTTGATAGTGATATGGTCCTCATTATATAGATTTGAGACATAGTAGATCATTTGATAAGGCACATATTGTCAAAGAAGATTGAACCGCACTTACAAATAACGAACAAACAGGAATTATATATCTTCCTCTTCAGAGTTAGTATTCTAAATTGGATGTGTATTTGAATAATATGCTTATGTGTAACAAAGCAAACAACTGTTACCCTTATAAAGCTTAGGACAATATTATCCAGCGGTAACGATGAACAACAATCGCAATGTTTTAGGAAATTAATTTTCAAGGACAAAAGAGTAATTGTGCGATGCTGACTACAGCGGAGAATGTAATGCAGATTCAGTTAGAAGATATGCTTATACGAAAACCTCTAGAGGAAAACCCATGGACGATAACTACGAGATAGACGAATATCAGTTAAACGGAGTTGGTATATATGGAGTTAGCAAGAGCTACAACGTTGTTTGTATGTAGTATTTGCTAAGGTAGTTGCGTACAAGGTTTTAACAGTAAAAATAGACCTTGTCGTTTTGCTGAACCATGCAAAACAACTTAGATCCACTCCACCATCGTATTATTTTAGCAGAAGCGACGTGAACATGAATGCAATCCTCAAATCTTCAGATCAAATATTTCCGCAAGCTATTCCATCAATATTGATATATGCTTGGTAAGACAAAAGGAAGTCAATGGAGACTACACAGCAAACCCGCTCAACTTGTAACAATTTAGTCTTACGGATTTCACACTCTGTGTAAATGAAAACAATGTACAGAGGCGTCCTCTCAAAATGGATTTAGGGGACAATAGAAATTATGGGACTGCCTTTACTCGATTATTTAATTGTAGCGATAAATGTGTCCCTTACAATAGAGGACTGCGGCAAAGAAAACTATTTATTTGCATGTGCGCTAGATTGCAGAGGACTATCAACTTGATCAAAAATGGAATCACTAGACTCAAAGCAAAATGTTAAGCACCACTGGCGCAACTATAAACTGTGATCGTACTCGATATATATGTCCATCTCTTTTACAAATATATCAGTCCGGTAGAGGTAAATGCATACAATCAGGAACAACCAACAGCTAAATTTCATAATCTCGTCAATTTCATGTGTTTGCCACCATTTCATTGATATGTTTGCTAGAAGCGATTTGCCAGAGAATATTTGTGTATATTTTATCGTAAATACAGGGCAATTTCAATATTCGAGATATTGCATGGCTGTTTTATTTCTAAACAGATCCAGAGCACAATTTGTCGACATCCTAGATAGACATCTGAGTTTCTATGGACGAAAGATAAGATAGACGATTTAAGAAAACTAATTCAATCTTCCGACACTGACATATATGTACTATATGCTTTTTATTCAATATGGTGTTTTGTTTGAAAATACATTGTATATGCAACAATATCAAAGTCTAATGTAAATAAAAACGATTATTTTATCAAATGTGTTTTTGTATGTTAATAATATTTTCATGTACTGTTTCTATGTACACTTTGCTACACAAACTTTAAAACAAAATGTCTTTGCTTTTGTCTACCTATGATAGTCAGCTGTTGGCATAGTATTACTGTTGATCGTATTTTAGTTTTTGATTGACATTCGATATCCTCTATGTGTATTGGTTTAAAACATCTTTACAGTTCAGTTAGTACAATATTTTACTTTATTAAAGGATATGTATAACAGTATCTTTAGGTGAGACACACACATTTTAAATGACACACAAACCTGTAGTGATAACTGCAATGCCTCAGCTTGTATCATGACGGGTTTTTATAGAAAGGGATGACCAGAAATCTCTGGTTTGTATTTAATGTTAATAACTCCAACGACGAACATGGATGATATTCATCACGATTATTAACTTAAATTTCACACTCTCATGTGAGCTTCAGTTGCAGAATACCACTCAGATACTTGACGTCAGTAGATTTGTATAATTCATGTTCATCAATAGAGCATCCGTCGTTACGTTATAACGAAGTCGGACAAGTCCTAGTTGTTGTTGGAACAGTGCATTTGTATTGTCACAATGTAGAATGGTCCTATTGTTGTATACACCTTCAGAACATGTAATAGGTACTGAACCTTTATCTAGTAACGTTGTAGTAGACATAAACTGTGCATTGTTTGTAGTGACATCTATAGTTGTTCGTACACCAAACGCTACTTCACCCTTGTTAATCACACTAACTGTTATATAAAACTTGGTCGTCTCGCCATATACAATAGAACTTGTATCCTTTTGGATGTCAACAGTAAGATCTAGTTCACAAGATCCAACACACCCAGTTTGAAATTTTTCCTGTAAGATATGTTAATGGATATGATAAAATGAACACTGTGCACCAAAGATAGGAAATACTCATTTGGTGTGTAAAAACAACTTTACCAATAAAATAATCAATGAAAAAATATGTTTTCTAGATAATATTTATATCTTGTCCTACACAAGGTACTCGCCAATATTTCTAAAAATGTAAGCCACATTTGGAACACTGGTATTTATTTCATTGTAAGCTATTAGTACAGTTTAACAATACCCAGAAAAGGGCAGGAAGACATGGAAAAATGTCGAAATAACTTTAGTGTTTAAGAAATTAAAATCTAATACAATGCAAAACTTTTAACCTCTGATAATTATTATACAAGATATTTTACAAGATATTTCATTATACAATCATGGAGCCCATGGCTGCGCAGAATGATTATTTACAAATTAAAGAACATAAAATACACATATGATTTGTAATAATGAAATGTAATTTGAAAACAATTTTAAGTTTTGGAGACACACGGTGACTCTGAAGGTCAAGGGGGAGACAACCCATAAAAGCATAATATTCTAATGTATTTATTATATTATTTAAAGCTATTTTCTTTCTTTAAATAAATCAATTAATAGTTTAGATGTTAATGAAATAATTATGTAAGATGATGGCGTAAATATAATAGGACTATCTGTACTGTCACTAAACTATGAGATCGATCCCCTTTTTTATGTCGTTGTTTGATCTTTATTTTTTTTGTCCATCGTAAAACACTATTGCAAATTCATTCTTCTTATGTGTTGAGGATAGGTTTATCTAAACTTACCTGTCCATTTACTTCTGTTGGCAAGTTGGCATTAAGAACCGGTTTAACAGAGTCAGCAGTTGACATTTCCGCCAATTGAAAACTACATTGGAATTCTAGAGATGTTTCTATTTCGCTAAACAATTCCTTCGATGTAGACTACAAAACAATATTTGCAACATACATATTTTAATAAATAAATTATTATAAAACAAGCTAAACCCCGCCAATTATTATTGAAGTGGGTGTACTGTAGGATTAAATAGTCTCCACCGTGAAATGTTGTCCTCTATTACAGTTGTTGTCTATGATAAAGTCTGAGGACGGAATAAAGCACAGATGTGACTTCTTTTGGTCTGTCGGGAAGTTTTTATTTGAAAAAGATACATCGGACATATTTTAACAGGACAATATTATGGCTTACAGTACCAAGCCAGAAAAGTGATAGGTAATGTATATGTGTTAGGGGTATCGATGTTTACCTCTTTCTACGATCTTGATATTTGATTTTAGAATTGTTCCGCCAATGTGGCATTTGTTTGCTTTTCAAATGATCACTAAAACCAGCTACAAATAGAAAATTGA
Organism: Gigantidas platifrons; assembly: GCA_002080005.1. Classification (NCBI taxonomy): domain Eukaryota; kingdom Metazoa; phylum Mollusca; class Bivalvia; order Mytilida; family Modiolidae; genus Gigantidas; species Gigantidas platifrons. The sequence continues at coordinate 71,594 of MJUT01022725.1, forward strand.
CGGTCTACCGCACACGCCTGAGCTCGCTAACTATTATACCGCCGATGTCGTTCCCAGCATAGAACGACATACTTAATGTATATTAAGTGGAACACGTTATATTTTTATTAGGAATTTTTGGCATTATACAAACATATACCCGACATGGGGTTATGTCAGGTGTTTTTGTTATGAATAAAAGTGCAAATGCTGTTCTACATTTATGTAGTATTTTCTATTTGATGCATACTGTTACTCTGGCATATATAATGTCACACTTCTGTGAATCAAGTTGTACATCTATTGGGTCACTCATATAAATTCCGTTATGGTTGGTTGTTCCATTGTATAGGTCCACTCGACGTGTTTTACCTTGTCTTGTCAGTATAGTGTCGGCGCTTAGTGTATATTGCACTTCTGGAACATAATGAGAACACACATCAATGGCATACATGCATGTGTAATTGGAAATTGCTATTAATATCTCGAAATCACTCCCAAAAAAAAAAGAACTTATATGTCACACAAACAATAAATGTTTCTGTTGAATTTCGGATTTGTTCAGACAGTGTGGTATTTTTGTTTTTCATTATTTGGCATCTAGTTCCACTTTGATATTAGAGTCTGACTTTTATAAATGTCAAACAGCAATAGTAGACTATGTTTTCGTTACAGATAACTAAACTAAAAGCATTACCACTGGCGTAGCTTGGGATCAAATATTACTAAGTCAGGGGTTCTGGAAGTGGTACACATTCAACTAGATTTACGCGCCTTCGTAGTCACAGATGCGATCACACTTGTGTGTTCCCCATGTGGGAATAATGTGTAAAATGTCAAACCAAACATATAATTGAGTTAGCAATGTTGTTACATAAGGAACACAGATCCATAATCTTGAACTTTATAACTAATCGTTGTGACACAACAAATGTCATATGTATAATTAGTTTTTGGAAGATCAGATGGCCCCAACCCCTAGTTAATGCAGATGCTCTTCATGTGGATGAGTATACTAGTTGACATTGATATGCAATCAAACCTGTATGAAGAGACCACCTTTGGAACAAAGAAATGGTGGCCTTATAAGACAGGTGACCTCTTAAAAGAGGTTCAATTCATATGAAATGTTCTATTACTGGATAAGAAAAATGTGACTTTTTATAGATGACTGCTTAATAGAGATGACCGCATGGGCATGCTTGACTGTACTTGGACAAGACTTTCATATACATACTTGTAGCAGAGGGTACGGCTGTCCCATTATATATGAAACAAATGATCAATGTAACACATGGATTATTGTCTGATTGTGAAGAACATTCCAAACCTTCCGAACTAAGGGGAATCGGAGATGAACTGATAGTGAGAGTTGTTGTCATGTCAATAACTGGTCTTGTTCTAATGACAAACAAGGCATCGGACTGGTAAGCTCCAACAGCAAAATCTGAAAAGAACATCTTCATTAGTTATGCTATTATATCAACATTATT
>MJUT01022725.1:76871-92629 GCA_002080005.1 Gigantidas platifrons
TTAATATCAATATTACAAATGATATTATAAAAAAATTGTAACACGATCTCTTCAATAAATGATTTTGTTCTAAAGCTTCCACTCACGAACGTTATTTTTTTTGTTTTTTTTTGTTTGATGTACCTACAAATGAAATGGATTATTTCAGTTTACATTATTATGTTGTCCCATTCACTAAGATAATAATGTATGGTTAATATTGAGAATAATAGAGAAAACTTAAATGTTCAGCTTCTACTAAAGGACCACCATTGATACTTTTAATTACACCATATGCTATTATTAAAATATATATTAATTAAAACAGTTGCAAATGTTGGGGTCGATGATGTGTATTCATTAAAACTACTACAATATCAGCGTAGTTGGTGCATGTTAATTGGAACTGTTGAAATGTTAGGGTTGCATGTTTATGTTAACTAACGATAGCCGTCGTGGTAGTGATTTCATGGTAGTTTGATTTACAAGTATCTATATTAAACTAATGCATATCACCACTAACATTGTGAGTTCGAACCCGGTTAATATCAAGGTATGTTCATTTTCTAAGGGTACTTAGGTTTCCTCCACCAATGAAACGGAATGCCACGATATAATGTAGGGTTGTAGGTGTTTGTTAATTAGGACTGTTACAATGTTAGAGTTTTTGGTATATATGGGTACATAATTACATCAATACTACATTATCTTACTTACCATGCATTACATGAAGGACAAAACCTGGAATAAATGCATTACACTATAACTACCTGAGCTTAAAATGATTTTACATATATATATCAATATAATAATTCCAAATTTAATTTATTCTTAGTTAGTCATGTTAACATAAGATCTAACACAAGATTGTACAAGATTACAGCTTAATTCTAGAATGTTACTGTACATTGCCATATTGTATACAATTACCTGGTTAAATCATAAAATTTTACTATACATTGTCAAATTGTACAACATTACTCAGTTTAATCCTAAAATGTTACAGTACATTTTCAAAGTGTACAAAATTATTCTGTAAAATCCTAGAATGCTACTGTATATTGCTCAATTGTACAAAATTACTCAGTAAAATCCTAGAATGCTACTGTATATTGCTCAATTGTACAAAATTACTCAGTAAAATCCTAGAATGCTACTATATATTGCTCAATTGTACAAAATTACTCAGTAAAATCCTAGAATGCTACTGTATATTGCTCAATTGTACAAAATTACTCAGTAAAATCCTAGATTGCTACTGTATATTGCTCAATTGTACAAAATTACTCTGTAAAATTCTAGAATGCTACTGTATATTGCTCAATTGTACAAAATTACTCAGTAAAATCCTAGAATGTTACTCAGTAAATTACATGATCACGTTTCCTCCTGATATACAGGGGAACACATCTTAAACATTATATCACAATACATGAATAAAATACCAGATTAATATTATAAAGTAAACAAAAGTAAATATTTACCTAAATCTACGTTTCCATTACTTATATTTTCTTTTTTTTTCTTTTTAATGAACGCATTTTTATTTTTATTTTATTTCAATGTCAATAACCAAATCATATGGGTAAGAAAAAATAGTAATTATCAATGGGAGGAGGTATGATGACAAAAATAACAATATATTAAAATATGAATTGACATTAGTTTTGGATATTTGGATGTATTAGTAGATAATCAGGACCACGAGTATTTAAGATATACTATTTATATCATGATGTTCCTGTATAAATATATGTAACATGTAGCGTAGAGCTTTTAGTTGATCCTGATATTGTGGTGTCCATAAGGTTCACGTTGATCTTTTAGTTGATCCTGATATTGTGGTGTCCATAAGGTTCACGTTGATCTTTTAGTTGATCCTGATACTGTGGTGTCCATAAGGTTCACGTTGAACTTTTAGTTGATCCTGGTATTGTGGTGTTTATAAGGTTCACGTTGAGCTTCTAGTTGATCCTAATATTGTGGTGTCCATCAGGTTCACGTTGAGCTTTTAGTTGATCCTGATATTGTGGTGTCCATAAGGTTCACGTTGAGCTTTTAGTTGATCCTGGTATTGTGGTGTCCATAAGGTTCACGTTGAGCTTCTAGTTGATCCTGATATTGTGGTATCCACCACGTTCACGTTGAGCTTTTAGTTGATCCTGATATTGTGGTGTCCACAAGGTTCCTGTTGAGCTTTCAGTTGATCCTGATATTGTGGTGTCCATAAGGTTCACGTTGAGCTTCTAGTTGATCCTGATAGTGTGGTGTCCATCAGGATCACGTTGATCTTCTAGTTGATCCTGATATTGTGGGGAACATCAGTTTCACGTTGAGCTTCTAGTTGATCCTGATATTGTGGTGTCCATCAGGTTCATGTTGAGCTTTTAGTCTTCGGTGTAGTGTGGGTCATTGGAGGTATATAATGTTACTGCATATTGTTAAATTGTACAAGACTACTCAATTTAATCATAGAATATTACTGTACATTGTCAAATTGTAAAATACTGCACAGTAATATCCTAAAATGTTGCAGTAAATTCCAATAATATTACTCTATATTGTTAAATTGTACAAGATTACACAGTAAAATCCTAGAATGTTGCTGTTCAGTGTCAAATTGTAAAGAATTATCCAGTAAAATCCTAGAATGTTACTCTATATTATCAAATTATACAATATTACTCAGTAAAATCCCAGAATGTTACTGTACATTGTTACTCAGTAAATTACATGATCATGTTTCCTCCTGATACATAGTGGAACACATCTTAGACATCATATCACAGTATATTGTTAAATTGTACAATATTACAGGATGAGATTTCTCCTGATTATAAGTAGAACACACCTGTAAACATCACATGACAGTACATGTGGAAAATACCAGCTTAATAAAGTAAGCATAAGGAAATGTTTACCTAAATCTTCATCTCCATTCTTATATTTGATTAGTTTTCTGTTTAATGAGCTTATTTATGTTCAAGCATATATAAGATGTACTTATCTGTCTTGTTGTTCACTTGATACTTACGGTAACCTGTAAATACAGAAAATTAATCACAATGTAAACCATCACTTGGTGGAAATATCATTGTTGTACACATATGTTATATGGAGGTAAATTAAGATATGTACGTGATAGATCTTATATTATTTGTTATTACAAATCATATGATAAATATTTAAAATACTACTTTTATTTGATATTCACAATATTGTTTCCTCTGACACCTTACATTGCACAGACTCCAATAACAAACAACGTTACAATCGCTATATCATAACGTTATGACGTTAGTCCTACATTCATCAGTGTATTGTTGGTACTGTGACGTGTATTTATTTAGAATCGTATTGTAAATAAATGAAATAGTAACAGAGATATCATAGGAAGTGTGTTGGCTGTTTTAAATGTATAGTTAGATCACATAAATTTCAGTATTAACTGCAAGCTTATATTAACAGTATATATGATTTATATTCTGTACATTTATATCTAATTATCTATATGTATTTGTAGATAATTAGGATCACGAGCGTTTAAGGTATACTGTTTTTATCATGTTGTTCCTGTATAAATATTTGTAACAATGTAAGCATTGTGTTTTAATATATGACTTGACATTAGTTTTTGACATTTGCAACTAAACATTAAGAGGGACTAAAATAACATGTGTTGTATTCAACAAGATGTATCTTACACTAAAAGTAAACATTATTTGTTGATTACCCCTCTGGTATCCTCAAACATTCTAACATTAAGAGAGACTAAAATAACATGTGTTGTATTCAACAAGATGCAGCTTACACTAAAAGTAAACATTATTTGTTGATTACCCCTCTGGTATCCTCAAACAATCTAATATTAAGAGGGACTAAAATAACATGTGTTTTATTCAACAAGATGTATCTTACACTAAAAGTAAACATTATTTTTTGACTACCCCTCTGTTATCCTCAAACATTCTAACATTAAGAGGGATTACAATGACATGTGCTGTATTCAACAAGATGTATCTTACACTAAAAGTAAACATTATTTGCTCATTACCCCTCTGGTATCCTCAAACATTCTAACATTAAGAGGGACTAAAATAACATGTGTTTTATTCAACAAGATGTATTTTACACTAAAAGTAAACATTATTTGTTGATTACCCCTCTGGTATCCTCCAACATTCTAACATTAAGAGGGACTAAAATAACATGTGTTGTATTCAACAAGATGTATCTTACACTAAAAGTAAACATTAGTTGTTGATTACCCCTCTGGTATCCTCAAACTCTTCTTGCTCTTTAATTCAACTGTTGATATTTGATGTGATCTAAATGTACATTTGGTGAATATGTGGTTAAAATACTGTTTATAAGGAAGCAAGTTAAATAATGTCGTTTGTTCTACTAGTTATGTTTAATTGATATTAACTCGCCCCGGGTCCATTCGTCCGTTACTTTCTATAAATTATTTTAATATTGATGAACTTGTTCTCGACATTAAATGTAAGTTAAACAACACAAAAATCCACCAATAATAAATCTAGTAGAAATATAACATTTATTGTTTTTATCTTAACAGTCATCGTATATGATTGTATTTTGTAAGTGATTATGTTCAAGTATATCTAAGATGTACTTATCTATCTTGTTGTTCACTTGATACTTACAATTTCCTGTAAATACAGAAAATTAATCACAATGTAAACCATCACTTGGTAGAAATATCAATGTTGTACACATATGTTATATGGAGGTAAATTAAGATATGTGCGTGATAGATCTTATATTATTTGTTATTACAAATCATATGATATATATTTAAAATACTACTTTCATTTGATATTCACAATATTGTTTCCTCTGACACCTTACATTGTACAGCCTCCAATAACAAACAACGTTACAATCACTATATCATAACGTTATGACGTTAGTCCTACATTCATCAGTATAATGTTGGTACTGTGACGTGTATTTATTTAGAATCGTATTGTAAATCAATGAAATAGCAACCGAAATATCATAGGAAGTGCGTTGACTGTTTGAAATGTATAGTTAGATCACATAAATGTCAGTATTAACTGCATGCTTATATTAACAGTAGATATGATTTATATTCTGTACATTTATATCTGATTATCTATATGTATTTGTAGATAATTAGGATCACGAGCGTTTAAGGTATACTGTTTTTATCATGTTGTTCCTGTATAAATATTTGTAACAATGTAAGCATTGTGTTTTAATATATACTTGACATTAGTTTTTGACATTTGCAACTAAACATTAAGAGGGACTAAAATAACATGTGTGGTATTCAACAAGATGTATCTTACACTAAAAGTAAACATTATTTGTTGATTACCCCTCTGGTATCCTCAAACATTTTAACATTAAGAGGGACTAAAATAACATGTGTAGTATTCAACAAGATTTATCTTACACTAAAAGTAAACATTATTTGTTAATTACCCCTCTGGTATCCTCAAACATTCTAACATTAAGAGGGACTAAAATAACATGTGTTGTATTCAACAAGATGTATCTTACACTAAAAGTAAACATTATTTGTTGATTACCCTCTGGTATCCTCGAACTCTTCTTGCTCTTTAATTCAGCTGTTGATATTTGATGTGATCTAAATGTACATTTGGTGAATATGTGGTTAAAATACTGTTTATAAGGAAGCAAGTTAAATAATGTCGTTTGTTCTACTAGTTATCTTTAATTGATATTAACTCGCCCCGGGTCCATTCGTCCGTTACTTTCTATAAATTATTTTAATATTGTTGAACTTGTTCTCGACATGAAATGTAAGTTAAACAACACAAAAATCCACCAATAATAAATCTAGTAGAAATATAACATTTATTGTTTTTTTTCTTAACAGTCATCGTATATGATTGTGTTTTGTAAGTGATTATGTTCAAGTATATATAAGATGTACTTATCTGTCTTGTTGTTCACTTGATACTTACATTACCCTGTAAATACAGAAAATTAATCACAATGTAAACCATCACTTGGTAGAAATATCAATGTTGTACACATATGTTATATGGAGGTAAATTAAGATATGTACGTGATAGATCTTATATTATTTGTTATTACAAATCATATGATAAATATTTAAAATACTACTTTTATTTGATATTCACAATATTATTTCCTCTGACACCTTACATTGTACAGACTCCAATAACAAACAACGTTACAATCACTATATCATAACGTTATGACGTTAGTCCTACATTCATCAGTATAATTTTGGTACTGTGACATGTATTTATTTAGAATCGTATTGTAAATAAATGAAATAGTAACAGAGATATCATAGGAAGTGTGTTGACTGTTTGAAATGTATAGTTAGATCACATAAATGTAGGTATTAACTTCACGCTTATATTAACAGTAGATATGATTTATAGTCTGTAAATTTATATCTGATTATCTATATGTATTTTTAGGTAATTAGGATCACGAGCGTTTAAGGTATACTGTTTTTATCATGTTGTTCCTGTATAAATATTTGTAACAATGTAAGCATTGTGTTTTAATATATGACTTGACATTAGTTTTTGACATTTGCAACGAAACATTAAGAGGGACTAAAATAGCATGTGTTGTATTCAACAAGATATATCTTACACTAAAAGTAAACATTATTTGTTGATTACCCTCTGGTATCCTCAAACATTCTAACATTAAGAGGGACTAAAATAACATGTGTTGTATTCAACAAGATGTATCTTACACTAAAAGTAAACATTATTTGTTGATTACCCATCTGGTATCCTCAAACATTCTAACATTAAGAGGGACTAAAATAACATGTGTTGTATTCAACAAGATGTATCTTACACTAAAAGTAAATATTATTTGTTGATTACTCCTCTGGTATCCTCAAACTCTTCTTGCTCTTTAATTCAACTGTTGATATTTGATGTGATCTAAATGTACATTTGGTGAATATGTGGTTAAAATACTTTTGATAAGGAAGCAAGTTAAATAATGTCGTTTGTTCTACTAGTTATCTTTAATTTATATTAACTCGCCCCGGGTCCATTTGCCCGTTACTTTCTATAAATTATTTTAATATTGTTGAAATTGTTCTCGACATGAAATGTAAGTTAAACAACACAACAATCCACCAATAATAAATCTAGTAGAAATATAACATTTATTGTTTTCATCTTAACAGTCATCGTATATTATTGTGTTTTGTAATTGATTATGTTCAAGTATATCTAAGATGTACTTATCTGTTTCCTCTGACACCTTACATTTTACAGACTCCAATAACAAACAACGTTACAATCACTATATCATAACGTTATGACGTTAGTCCTACATTCATCAGTATAATGTTGGTACTGTGACATGTATTTATTTAGAATCGTATTGTAAATAAATCAAATAGTAACAGAGATATCATGGGAAGTGTGTTGACTGTTTGAAATGTATAGTTAGATCACATAAATGTCAGTATTAACAGCATGCTTATATTAACAGTATATATGTTTTATATTCTGTAAATTTATATCTGATTATCTATATGTATTTGTAGATAATTAGGATCACGAGCGTTTAAGGTATACTGTTTTTATCATGTTGTTCCTGTATAAATATCTGTAACAATGTAAGTATTGTGTTTTAAAATATGACTTGACATTAGTTTTTTACATTTGCAAATAAACATTAAGAGGGACTAAAATAACATGTGCTTTATTCAACAAGATTTTTCATACACTAAAAGTAAACGACATTTGCTGACTACCCCTCTGATATCCTCAAACTCTTCTTACTTCTTATTTCAACTGTTGATATTTGATATGATATAAATGTATATTCAACATAATTCCCACTTTGGTGAATATGATGATAAAATACTGTTTACTAGGAAGCAAGTTGAATACTGTCGTTTTTCTACTAGTTATGTTTAATTGATATTAACTTGCCCCGGGTCCATTCGTCCGTTACTTTCTGTAAATTAATGTTGATATAACAAATCAATTGCACAAACCCCACTATCAATTGTTGGTATAACAAATCAATTGTATAGACCACACTAGCAATTGTTGATATAACAAATCAATTGTACAGACCCCTCTAGCAATTGTTGGTATAGCAAATCAATTGTACAGACCCTACTAGCAATTGTTGATATAACAAATCAATTGTACAGACCCCACTAGCAATTGTTGATATAACAAATCAAGTGTACAGACCCCACTAGCAATTGTTGGTATAACAAATCAATTGTACAGACCCCACTAGCAATTGTTGATATAACAAATCAATTGCACAGACCCGACTAGCAATTGTTGATATAACAAATCAATTGTACAGACCCCATTAGCAATTGTTGATATACCAAATCAATTATACAGTCACCACTACCAATTGTTGATATAACATATCAATTGTGCATACCCCACTACCAATTGTTGATATAACAAATCAATTGTACATACCCCACTAGCAATTGTTGATATAACAAATCAATTGTACTGACCCCACTAGCAATTTTTGATATAACAGATCAATTGCACAGACCGCACTAACAATTGTTGATATAACAAATGAATTGCACAGACCCCACTAACAATTGTCGGTATTACAAATCAAATGTACAGACCCCACTAACAATTGTTGGCATAACAAATCAATTGTACAGACCCCACTAGCAATTGTTGATATCACAAATCCATTGTACAGATCCCACTAGCAATTGTTGGTATAACAAATGAATTGCACAGACCCCACTAACAATTGTTGGTATTAGAAATCAATTGTACAGACCCCATTAGCAATTGTTGATATAACAAATCAATTATACAGTCACCACTACCAATTGTTGATATAACATATCAATTGTACATACCCCACTACCAATTGTTGATATAACAAATCAATTGTACATACCCCACTAGCAATTGTTGATATAACAAATCAATTGTACAGACCCCACTAGCAATGTTTGATATAACAGATCAATTGCACAGACCGCACTAACAATTGTTGATATAACAAATCAATTGCACAGACCCCACTAACAATTGTTGGTATTACAAATCAAATGTACAGACCCCACTAACAATTGTTGGCATAACAAATCAATTGTACAGACCCCACTAGCAATTGTGAATATCACAAATCCATTGTACAGACCCCACTAGCAATTGTTGGTATTACAAATGAATTGCACAGACCCCACTAACAATTGTTGGTATTAGAAATCAATTGTACAGACCGCACTAACAATTGTTGATATACAAAATCAATTGGACAGACCCCACTAGCAATTGTTGATATAACAAATCAATTGTACAGACCCCACTAGCAATTGTTGGTATAACAAATCAATTGTACAGACCCCAATAACAATTGTTGATATAACAAATCAATTGTACATAACCCACTAGCAATTGTTGGTATAACAAATCAATTGTACAGACCTCACTAGCAATTGTTGGTATAACAAATCAATTGTACAAACCCCACTAACAATTCTGTACAATAATTAAACGTTTCCATCACGTATGAATTAACGTTATAACTCTCGTCCTACAGTCATCAGTATAATGTTGGTATCGTGATATGTATATACTTAGAATTGTACTGTAAATAAATCAAAAAGTAACAGAGATATCATAGGAAGTGCGTTGACTGTTTGAAATGTATAGTTAGATCACCTAAACGTGTGTATTAACTTCATGTTTACATTAACAGTAGATATGCTTTATAGTATGTAAATGTATATCTGATTACCTATATGTATTAGTAGATAATTAGGACCACCATAAGATGGAATGTTTATATCATGTTGTTCCTGTATAATATTACAATGTAAACATTGTGTTTTGTAAGTGATTTTGTTGAAGTATATCTAAGATGTAGTTATCTGTCTTGTTGTTCACTTGATACTTACTTTCTTCTGTAAATACAGAAAATTAATCACACAATGTAAACCATCACTTGGTAGAAATAATCAGTTTATGTTGTGTACATCATTATCATATTGTTATATTATTTGTTGTGATTTACAACCAAGCACTGATAGTGATCACAATCAACTTATCTCTGTCAATTAATCTTCAATAAAAAGTGATGTGATCTTTATGCATTTAACCTGGAGGAATCTATGTTAATGTTGGTATAAAAATTGAATTAAAAATCAGAGGAATGTGATGTTAAGTAAAGCATGAAACATGATAAACATACAGTGTTGTGAGATCATACATTGCATTGTTATTACATTAGTTAAATCTAAATCTAGTAGAAATATCAAGTGTGATCTATGATATCCAGAGAGTCTTAATCTACAACTAGTAACATACCACCTTTTTGTTGTTGTTGAAAATATGCATTAACCCCGATATTGTGGTGTCCATGATTATATTGTCATTTGTTTGTGATATAATTTTTAACTTATTTACTGTCAATCTGTCCATGATTATACTGTCATTTGTTTGTGATGTAATGGTAACTTATTTACTGTCAATCTGTCCATGATTATACTGTCATTTGCTTGTGATGTAATGGTAACTTATTTACTGTCAATCTGTCCATGATTATACTGTCATTTGCTTGTGATACAATGGTAACTTATTTACTGTCAATTTGTCCATGATTATACTGTCATTTGCTTGTGATACAATGGTAACTTATTTACTGTCAATTTGTCCATGATTATACTGTCATTTGTTTGTAATAAAATGGTAACTTATTTACTGTCAATCTGTCTATGATTATACTGTCATTTGTTAGATGATCCTAATAGTGTGTTGTCCATAAGATTCACGTTGAGCTTTTAGTTTATCTTGATATTGTGGTGTCAATAAGGTTCCAGTTTGGCTTTTGGTTGATCCTGATAGTGTTGTGTCCATAAGGTTCACGCTGAGCTTTTAGTTGATCCTGATATTGTGGTGTCCATCAGGTTCACGTTGACCTTTTAGTTGATCCTAATATTATGTTGTCTTTAATGCTCACGTTGAGCTTTTAGTTGATCCTGATATTATGGTGTCCATAAGGTTCACGTTGAGCTTTTCGTTGATCCTGATATTGTGGTGCCCCTAAGGTTCACCTTGAGCTTTTAGTTTTCTGTGTAGTATTTTGTGGATCATGTAAAGTATGTTTTATCCATTATGTTGACCATTGTATTGTCTGTCCATCTTTTATTTAAGGTTTCTTATTATCTCTTTGTTATCTTCAGACTTCTCTCATTGTGTCTATTGTTATAGGTTTATTGTGTATTATATCTAATAATAAACTTACCGCAATGGTAAAATCTTCTCATATCTGCAATATACAACGACAATATATTACATATTACACTAGGTATGTGGCAAATCAATATCTATTTCATTAAAATATTACAAAATACATCTATGTGTTACATACAAACAAAGAGGGTTAGTGTGATTAGCGCCACGTTGAACATTTGTTCAGTGACAGTACATATTTCTATCACTTAAATGTTACAAGATACAATTCTTTCTTAGATACATCTAGAAGTAAAGAGGTCCACATAATGTCCATATATATGTAATTGTAGCTGAAAACAAAATCTTAGATTACATAAAGAAGAGTTTGAAGATACCACATTAGTTTCGTATCAGATCCGGTTGTATAATATCAATGTGTTGTTTTATCTCTTTCTGATATGGATTTATTATCAAATCGAAAACCTCATTTTATATATATTTACAATTTGGCCTTTCCACAGAACTTAAAAAGATGAGCAAAACGGACCCCATCAAACACCGGGGATGCTTCCTGCCTCTTATAAAACACTCGTCGTGTTACTTATATATGTAGCATTTCTAATATTTCCCCTTCAAAAACAGAATAAGACATGGTAATATTTTTATTACATTCCGATGCCCTATCTACACTGAACACACTTCAGACATTTAAAGACAATTCCTCGTTTTGGAGTTGTTCAGTTACTGATTCGTTTATTTTTACCTAATAAAGAAAACATATCAAAGTAATATCAAAGAAGAAGAAGAGAGTGAGTGACTTTGTTTATGACAACAAATAACCCCTATTAAAACAATACTACGTACCCACCTGACTGGAAGTACATACCGGTAAAACACATGCATAATTTAAGACAAATTGGTTTTCACGCCACTTTCAACAATATCTCAGTTATATCGTCGCGGTCAGCTTTGTTTGTCGTGGAAACCGCAGTACTCTGAAAAAATCACCAGCGTGACAAAAGTCACTGACAAACTTTATCACATAATAATGTATCTAGTACAACTTGCCTGAGCGAGTACCTAATTCACTACGCTAGTGGTGATAGGCACTGATAGCATAGGCCCCATACTTTAAGACAAAAACATATACGTTTAATAAAAATCCGGAAACTTTGATCAATATTGCAGGCTATCAAATGTTTTAAATATATATATACTTTTTCTTATATATTACACGTTTATTTCGTTAGATCTAACAACTCATACAAGCCTATCACCAATACGGCGTGTGTTCGCGCCCGGCTTTGTCAATTACAAAAAAGGGTGCACTCGACTAGCAACCTCAAGTGATGAAGCTTACCAGTTGCTTGCCCATGGTCGGTGGTTCTCTCAGGGTACTCTGGCTTCCTCCACCACTACATTTGGTCGTCATGATATACCTGAAATATTGCTGAAAGTGGCGTTAAAACACCAACAATCAAATTCAAATCACGTGTATTTCATTTTTACACAAACTACTTAGATCTCACTATACACTGTGTTATTAATTAACTGTGATCATTGAAATCTTACATTTAATTACAGAGCACGTGGTATCATCTTGACCTAGCTACACAAATATTACACAGAGGTGTATCACCTATTTGTACCATATACTATTATAAAACCACAATACACAAAATGTAAAAGAAAACTAACCCACAGTTGCTGCATCTCCATAAATCTCCATGTTTTTCCTCTTTTTGTACAGTTGATCTGTAGATAAAGTTATATATGTGATATATACTGATGATTATTACATATTTTCCTGGTTTTATAACTAACAAATATCAATTATTTATTCACTATTGTACAATTATTGACTTTTAATGAGGTCTACTCATGACTATACGGACCTGATCAATGATTGATTGACCAAGGCCAATGAGTAGACTGAAATTAAAAGTCAATAACTGCTTTATTAAATAATAAGAAATTTTTCAAACTTTTCAACAATATATTCAACTAAATAGGCTATCATTGTTTTTTCACTTTTCAATATTATTATTAAAATATTAAAATTTAGAACTTTGATGAAAACCGGAATTTCATTTAAATTGTCCTACCTGTCTTTTCTGCGATGTACGCCATCTAATTACAATATATTGTATTAATTTGTTTTTCTAGATTATGTTCAGTCAACACCAGATTTCCATATCTTGTCAATATAATAATGGATGCATTTCTTTTATACCGTTTAATTATTAATACAATTATTAAAACAACTAGATCATACATGATATGTGTATACTAGTATCATGTGTCTATTATCAGCATGCTACGTCTTCTCGCCATTACATTCCCGACAAATTACTCATTTGTTAAATAACAATCATTCAATCTCACATTCAATCGAACGTATTGTACACGACAGTAAATAACATTTACAGATACGATCAAAGTCAACAGTTTAGAAAACTAAATAATTCAAAAGTTTTCGGAGCAAGAAAACCAAACGTAATAAACAGGATAACCGAAATCAGCTAAAGTTACCTACGTCTGAAGAAGACGAACCTTCTTTTTTGTGTTATAATTATTACACTATTCAGTTACTGTAATTTTTATCAATAAACTTATTTACCCATTCATGTGATAATTTAAATGTCTACTTATATTAGTATATATCATATAAGCTGTATTTTATTGATTCTGATCTATCTCATTAAATATTAACTTGGATTCTCTTTCGACTCACTTTCACTCACTTTCTACATGGGGGAGATGTGAATGTACGCTATAACGTAGGAGGTCGGTCCTCCATTCTGGGAGTCATTTCGCCACGCCCATATGTTGTTGTCAAACTCTCAAACAAAGTTTCACAATGTATGAAAATAACGTAGGATACATAAACGCTAGAGGAAACCGAAGGGAAAATCAAGAATGGACAATCGATAGACACTGTCAACATTGACTACAAAAAACACCAGACGAGGATAACAAACCAACAATCGAAGGACAAATCAATAATGGACAATCCCGAGACACTGTTAACATTGACTACACAAAACAACAGACGAACACAAACAAACCAAAAACCGAAGGACAAATCAAGAATGGACAATCCATAGACACTGTCAACATTGGACACACAGGAAACAGGACAAATAAACGTTAGAGGAAACCGAAGGGAATATTAAGAATGGACAATCCAGAGACACTGTCAACATTGGACACACAAGACACAGGACAAATACACGTTAGAGAAAACCGAAGGGAAAATTAAGAATGGACAATCCAGAGACACTGTCAACATTAGATACACAGGACACAGGACAAATAAACGTTAGAGGAAACCGAAGGGAATATTAAGAATGGACAATCCAGAGACACTGTCAAAATTGGACACACAAGACACAGGACAAATAAACGTTAGAGGAAACCGAAGGGAAAATTAAGAATGGACAATCCAGAGACACTGTCAACATTGGACACACAAGACATAGGACAAATAAACGTTATGAAAAACCGAAGGGAAATTCAAGAATGGACACTCTAGGGACACTGTCAACATTGGACACAAAAGACACAGGACAAATACACGTTAGAGAAAGCCGAAGGGAAAATCAAGAATGGACAATCTAGAGATACTGTCAACATTGGACACACAAGACACAGGACAAATAAACGTTAGAGAAAACCGAAGGAAAAATCAAGAATGGACTATCTAGAGCCACTTTCAACATTGGTTACACTAGACAACAGACGAAGACAAACAAACCAGAAAATACACAACACGGAAAAACAAGCAACTGCGCAACACGGACCCCACCAAAAAGACGGGTTGAACTCAGGTGCTCCCGAGGGGCAAATAGTTCATGGACCTTATAAGACACCTACCGTGTTACTTGTATAGTCAATACATGTCGGAAACCATATCAAACGGAGTTACATTTACCAACAACGACCTTTATTTACTTATTTCAAATAGGTAGCCAAGAAAATCATAATTCAAAATTGTAGAAAGTTGCTCAAACCAACATAAGAAAAGTTTAAAATGCCAACAGACAATACAAAGGCCAAAATAAATAGGACAAAAAGACAAACAACGATCTACAAAACTACACACAAAACTAAAGATCAAGTAAAGGGAACTCCACTAAAAAGCGTATTAAACTCGGTGCTGCGGAAGAGACAACAGTTCCTCTTCCACATGTTGACCCATCGTGTTACTCTTTTTACAATCCCGGTGACAAGTTATGAATGAGGAAGGAACTGAATTTTGATTACAACAAACGGAACACAAACATTGTCTTCTGACAAAAACATTCCGTAGCTGTTAATAAATTCATAGTGGTGACCATTAAACATTCAACGTGATGACTTCAATTTAATCAAATTCAGTAGCTTCATTGTTAACAGCAACTCTCTATCAATGACATCATGATAGGAGCAAAAACCTCTAGAATATCGAGTCATCTGAGAGATATATACTCCATACGCAAGTGCAGCTGGAATGTTGTTGCATATGAATGAAAACCTTACAAATAGAAAATGCGCAAATTGCCTTTCTTAACTATCATTTTGAGGGGTAAT
>MJUT01022734.1:3874-14832 GCA_002080005.1 Gigantidas platifrons
ATGTCGAATAGCTCATACTACAAAATAAAAACGAAAATATTATATTTAGTTTGACAAACATTATCAGTTGTAGCGAGACCACATAGCTGAGTGGTGTGATCGAATTAACTTTAGTTATTACATAGATAGATGTGAATGTGTCTACTATGCGATTCTAACAACGGCGACTACTGTTGTGTAACGTCAAATGAATAGTGTACTTGTTACGTACAAGTCTATAAGAATGCGCAATAATGCAAACGAATATTTTTCAAATCTCCTGTTTTGTGGGAATCACAAAGTTGAATTGAAAATGTTTTATTACGTTGGAAAACAAGACAACATTATCACAGGTTTGAAGACAACAAAGGGGTAATCAGAAGGCACACAGGATGAACTCATGTGCCCCTGTAGGGTAAACAGTTCCTTCTCCACATGTAGCACCAGTCGTGTTACTCTTGTTATCAATCCGGTGATAAGTCATAATTGAGGAAAGGACCGGCTTATGATTACGACAAACGGAGCTTATCTGTGGTCATTTGTGACACAGTTATTCCGCAACGGTTAACCAGGTCATGGTGACGACCGTAAAACTTTCGAAGTGATGGCTTGAACTTAACCAGTAGTAACCCTTCGATCAGTAGCTGCCTTTGTTAGTAGCAACCCTATATCAAGGAATTGATGATAGGAACCACAAGCTTATTAAATGATCATATATCAGATCTTTATTTTAAATTATCTTTATGTTCACTAAATAGTAATTTACTTGATGATTCTTGCCTTTTCCTATGTTAGATGTGACGAAGCTAGACATGAATTGACCACCCTTCCGGAGCACATGAGTTCACCCCCGGTTTTTAGTGGGGTTCGTGTTATTCAATCGTTAGTTTTATATGTATGTTTTGTAGATCGTTGTTTGTCCTTTTATTCCGTTTCCTTTGTTCATTGTGTTGTCTGGTCTGCTTCGATATACTGATTCTGATTACTCCCTTTGGTATCTTCAAACTCTTCTTGTATTATCACTTTGTGTTTCTCTTCGTTACTATGTTAGTTGTTCATAGTTTATTACCTGATATTCTGTACGGATCCTGGTTTTTATTTGGCTTTTCTTTGATTGTTGTGCACAAGGGAAGTTGTCTACTGGGATTGACGTGTCACCGACTGTAAATGCTTCCATTAGAGCATCATGCACCATTTCATACTGACCCTATGGTATATATAAAGTCATATTAAAACTTATTAACACGACTAAGATGAAAATTACTTCAACCTAATAATGCAAATTGCCATGCTACAAAAGCAACATTTTCTTTAATTTGGAGACTAGAAATATGATTGTTATATGGCGCGACATTCAATACGTATAATATGTATGTGAAAAAACTAAATAAGCGTAGAAAAATAATATTTGCAAAATGTGAAAATAATATGAACGTGAAATACATATTATGTCCTAGAACGATATTCATATATTTACATAACATGTATGAATCTAATTTAGTGTGCGTGCCACGGTTCTGGAGTAAAAATCAGTAGATACATTATAAATCAGAAAATTGGAAAGTGAAATAATTTAAATTCTACGGGACCAAGAAAACACACACACACACACACACACACACACACACACTTTTGAAACTGTTAAGCTTAATTTCACCAAATTGAATTAAATTCTTCCGAGTTTACGTTTCATACATTGTTTAACTATTTTCTAAAAGCATTTCTCCAGAATATTTTTTCATTCATGACACAAAACTTACAACTGTTTGAATCATGTTCATCCTGTTCTGTCTCATCTTCTTTGTAAATTCCTTGACATCAACAAAACCAGTTTCTTGTCCATTTTCATATAATGCATCGAGTGCTATATAAGTACCAGTTCTACCAATACCTGCACTGTTATATATATTACAGGTTATATGTATCATTTATTTCATACTTGAAGAAATATATAAAGAATATGAGGTGAAAACAAAACAGAACATTGTGAAAGGCAGCTGTTTTTTTTCTAATTGTGAATACAACAACGTGTTAATCAGAAGTCGTCGTCAATCCA
The DNA here is from genome assembly GCA_002080005.1 of Gigantidas platifrons. Taxonomy (NCBI): domain Eukaryota; kingdom Metazoa; phylum Mollusca; class Bivalvia; order Mytilida; family Modiolidae; genus Gigantidas; species Gigantidas platifrons. The sequence continues at coordinate 5,910 of MJUT01022734.1, forward strand.
AGGACAAACAATGCAATGGACAAAAGAAAACGGACATAATGACAAACAATGATCTACAAAACACTACACATAAACCAAACGATCAAACATCTGCTATATATATTACACGTTATACGTATCATTTATTTCATACATCAGCAGAGTTGTATAAGAAAGAAACATTATAATTCATACAAAGAAACTACAATGGACTATTTGCTATTAATAGTCAATGTATGTTTTATGGTTTGGTTTATGGTGTTTAACTCCACTTTCAAAAATATTTCAGCCATATCGTGACAGTCACTTTTATTAGTGGAGGGAACCGGAGTACCCGGTGAAAACCACCTACCTGTCACAAATCACTGACAAACTTTATCACATTATGTTGTATCGAGTACACATTACCTAAGTGGGGTTCAAACTCACAACGTTAGTTGTGATATGTAATTTGTATGTTCAAGATAAAGATTACCTACATTGCTTTGTTTCGTGTTCCTGTATGAAAGAATTTTGGTTGAAAATACAACAGATATGGAAAAAAAACTAATATAGAAAATGTTGTCACTTTGAAATATATTGGGTTTTTTTTGGTAAAGATTTTTTTGATTTCACCTATTCCGTAAAACAATTTTATATTTTCATATGCAAATCGTATTATGTATCTGACCAAAAGACTAAACAGGTAAGAATATTTGTAAGAAAATATATTACTAGAATAAGTCAGGTTCAAACTACAAGACAGTAAACTGTTATCAAGCATAAAGAACAATATCCATACATAATATGCTTTATGATATGTTATGAAAGACAGGTCATCGAGTAGGAAGCAAAAATGAAGTAAAATAATCTTACCTACAGTGAACCACTAATGGTCCCCGTAGATTACACGGTGTTGAACTGACTTTTCTATGAAATTTCACTAAATTTGCTTTGTCTGGTACACCATGATCTGGCCATTCTGTGAAATGAAAGTGATGGACCAGTCTTTTTGTCTGAGTCTAAATTAAGAAAAATAGCATTGAGTATACAAAACAACATGAATACACACACAAGCGAAAACATCAATAATTGTAATTCAATAATACAGATAGTATATATGCACATTGGAAAAGAAATCGTTAATGACAACACTTCAACAAAGATGTTGGTACGATATTCACACGTCAATTTGTAACCAATCCTTTTGATGATTCTAAATTACACAAAAACACACACATGATTGCTTATATTTATTCATAGAAAAAAAACGGCTTTAAAGGCCGCAAAAGACGAAGATAAATTATATACAAATGTCTCGTGCTACAAAATGTAAGATGGAGAAAAATGAAATTGCCTGTTTGCATGTCCTTTGCTGAACCGAGCATGCGTTGGGTCATTTACAGCAAACTTGAATCATTTGGGTATTTATCCCATTTAATTCACAAAATAAAGTGATTTCGGGAATACTATCATTTTTACACATATCATGTAAACTTGTACACGATTATAAACTTTCATGGTAAGATTAAGAAGAATTTATATCATCATGCGTTCGTAAACCAACAAAGCTTGTACAACAAATGTGGAGTGATATCAACTTCTTTTCTTTTGATACCGAACAAAGGTAGAAAGTATGTCATGTTTCCGGTTTGTGCAGTTGCACGCGCACGTTTTTTGGCGGCTGGGTGACTTTTTGTTAAATCTCCGTAGATCTCCTAAAACGACGTACAATGGCGAACTTTGAATAAAGAATACCTGGTCGATTTTGATGATCATCTAAGTTTAAAGCATGAACTAAATTAGTTTTTAAGTGTTGTGTTGTCTTGTTTTAGTTCCTTCGTTCTGTGTCTTGTGTCCATTCTTGTTTGTGTCTCTTGTTTGTTCATTCTTCATTGTACCTTCGATTTTCTCTAACGTTTATTATCTCTCAGATATAATATAGTAGTAAAGGCGAAATGTCAGCAATATATATCTAAAGATCTAATAAAAGAGAAAGAGGAGCGATATCAATTTTGGTCCTTTTTTACTTAACTTTGATTCTGGTATCGGCATATGTACTATGTATTATCTCTTTAACCAACAGAGATCCAACTAAATAAATCAACTAACATGGCAAGCAAAGTATATAGTCAATTTTAAAACGGAAACACGGATTTAAGACTTTTTTGAGGAGACGGAAAAATAAATCGCTTGTCGCAATAAACAGTTTTTGCATTTTCCATAAATGAAAAAAAAAATGATTTGGCTACGACGCCCACTCTCGTCAAAACTGTAAGTACTATCATATGATAGAGCGAACTTAGTTCATCCAGTCTGGAAGGGCATGCAAATGAAAACATAATACTTACTCTTTTATTTATAATTTCTATCCATCGATCAATATAAATTGTATGTTTGTTCTCTAAAGTCATATTCAGTGTGAAGTTTGTTAATTCTAACGGTGATGTCGTGGTTTGTGGCCAATATTGTTCACACTTTATCTATAAATACAAATATATTCATATGTTAAATTACTCAAAATTGTCGTTCGCATTCATCGCATTTCTTAATTGTCATTACGTTTGATATATTGATGGAGAAAGCGGAGCAGCCGATTGGATCGCACCTGTTATATACGTAGATGTAATTCGAACTAGCATGCTATCTCAGCCACAACTCCTCGGAAACACAATTACATTACTATTTGTGAAAAGAGTTTAAAGACAACCAAGGGTAATCATAATTGGTTAATCGAAGAAAAAACAGACAACTAAATGGTCAAAAGAAAAAAGACAAACAACGATTTAAAAAAACATACACATAAAACTAAAGATCGAGTAGATGTTAAAATAAATATGCTGATATGATATCTAGACAACATAATATGTACAGCGTTGGAATATATAAAAAATCGTTTCTACGAATATTTCTGTCTAGTTTCTCAGCGTGTGCAAATGCATTTTTATATATTCCGACAATGTACGTATATTGTGTTTATCCTTCAATATCAAAACACAAAAACAAACTGTCAAACTCTACAAAAAAAGACCAGATATAATGTTGTTTTAATCGTTTTTGATGGTGTTCCATGTGATGTCAGCGTTTATACTGTTACCGTTTCTTACCGTTGCACAGTCCGAATCGCGTACCAGAAAAAAACTATATCTTATTTTATGATGACAATATTCATGTATAGCAAAAAACTATATCTTGGTTTATGATGACAATATTCATGTATAGCAAAAAATTATCTAGTCAATGTAATTTGACTACTCGAATTGAACCAGGGCAGGATAATTGCTTTGTATGGTGCCATCAGTATTGATAATCGGGGCAGGATAATTGCGATAGTATGGTTACATCAGTATTGATAACGAGAAATAGTTTATACACTGCAAAACATTACATATGCACAATATTGTATAATCTACATTATAATTGTCTCAAGTCAAAATCACAGAGCTAAAGATAGGCACATAACATATCATATACCTTAGTTATGAGGGGCTGCGGGAGTCTGGCATTTAATAAAAAACAACAACAGAGCATTGATTCGCGTATTTGATTCGGCCTATGCATTGCAGAAGATGATCATGTAGAGGGAGAGATTGACGGTATACTCGTAATGGATCAATTAGGCTATGCATTTATGACCCGTTCTTCCCATCGTCGTTTATACAATTAGCATTATTATTGATATATTATTGAGAAAAAAAAACGTTTTAAGAGTGAAGTAAACAACTTCACCAATATCAACAAAACGAATAATTACATTTCAGCTCAAATCAATGAATACAAACAAGTATGACGTATTCCTATGGAAACCCGGGCCATGAATTGAGACAGGCAAACAATATGGCACTGTTAAACAGGTAAATGAGATACCAACCCTCTTCATTTTTATTCATTGGATCTCAAACAGCAATGCACACATAAACAAACACCTTAGCTTCCACTCACAATGACTACACAATATTTGCATAATGGGATCCCTGGGGTTGTTGTTGTCTTTATTTATATTTTGCAATGTGATGTCGGTCACAATCATGACAGTCGTTGTAAGAATTCTTTATCCGTATGCTATTTTTTGTTGATAATCTCTCGTCGGGGAAGTGAATTACTATACGCCAAATGACATCAAAATAACAAAGATGCCTAGATGTTGAGTTTATCAACAGAAGCAACGAGTACAGCAATAAAAGTGTTGTTCCTTTACTTTAGTTTCTGTCGGACAATAAAAGTGTTGTTCCTTTACTTTAGTTTCTGTCTGACATATGGCATTTTACTCACATTCAGATAACACTTGTATGTCTGAACCATTTCATTAAAAAAGGGAATTTGAGATCATAAAACTAGATTAACTCCGCCACTTTTTATTGCACTGTCTGTTACAAGCCAGGAAAGTGAGCGGTCATTTGTGGTATTGATTTTCTTTTCATTTTATTCTTATTAATAAACAAAAAATTATAAACATGCACAGATTAGCTTACCCTCAAAAGACCGCATACTATCACAATAATGAGCAATATAAGTATGTGCAGTACAATACTAGTCAGTGAATGATAGTAATTAGTTGATGTTCAGCTGACAAGGTATAATTTGTTCGTTAAACACCATTACTATTGAGACAAAAAATGTGTTATGCATATAAACGTATTGTACTGAGATAAAGTTATAAATATTGCTATAATTACCTTCACTCCTTCGGTTAGTTTTGTAACCATTACAATTTTACCGACATTTTCTTGCCAAATCATCTGCCAAAAATCATTTAACGTTATCTTCTTTGGTCCTGGAATGCAAAGCATACACATATCGTTATATATGTATTGCCCTTGGAGATCCAATTATCTAGAGATGGGGATATCTCTCTATCCGATTTAACAACGAAACATATGTGTGTCTGTCGCTAGCCAGAATCTGGATTTCTAATGTCATATGTCATGGTCTTTTATATGTTCAATACGTTTAGGTGAGAGGTGACTGTCCGTTTTGTTGATACTGATGGAATTGTTGACCATCACTGCTTACACTCTCTTTACATAAAATACAATATTTTCTTTTTTACAATAATCGTTCTACTCAATCGAAATTAACTATGAAACAACAAAAGTTCTTCTTTATTTTAATTTCCTTGGTTGTGTCACTTCTAGATGTGTAGATAAATCAAGATCTATTTTTAAAAATTTCAAATATGTGATCTTATTAATTTATTTTTGAGAATACTACATTTTTAATATTCATACCTTGAGTAGCTATATACGCTCTGTCATGGCTGTAACTCTGAAAATGTAGTGTGTTAAGAAATTACTTCACTTCCTCTTCAGAAATCATACTAACAGCAAAAATATTAAATATAAACAATTCATCCCAAAACATAGACACAATGGTACCGGTTTACTGTTTAGACATGTGTAAATACAAATATAAGATAACCTGTTCATCATAATGCTAAAATCCCCTTCTAAAGCCATACACTATTTACTCCATTATATACTATGTGATACAATATATGCATTAAACCTACATACGAATTACGCATGTGACATATATAACTAGCGGGAAAAGTGAACGGTCATGTATTATGGGTACCGATGTTGCCTGCTTCTACTATTTTGGATTTTGGAACTGTTCCGACAGTGTGGTACTTTTGTTATTCGTTTTATATACATTTGTATAATGATAATTCCATGTTGCCTACCACGACATTATTTGGTCACTGTATTATAATTACTTGTTAATATTTCTAACAACACAAGCATTAATACCTTTATATAATTGGCATTTACATAGTCTGTGATACTGGCTTCTGTTAACTTAACCCTTGAATGGTCATCTAAATATTAAAACATATAAAACTTCATATGAACAGTATGTCAAGACTCGATCAATCAGGATTTTGCAGGTTTTAAATCTTTGCTTAAATAAGGGCCCATGATATAATTGAGTTTAAAATGGGCGATCGAAATGTTGCAATAATAATAATATGTTTATATACACACAAAACGTGTCACCAAATCATGCTTTTTACTGTGTTGGATATAGTATGTTGCTGTCAAGAATGTGCAATATTTCATTAGACTAAATCTACATTGATATTGGACCTGCATTGGCAAGAATTTCACCATATCGTGGCGTTAAGAAGCAACAAAAAAGTGACTATTACAAATGAGTATTGTTATATTTATTGTCATATTCTTTACATAGATAATATGTTAATATTTATCATATGTGTAACTGATATAATATATCTTACATGGCAATGTAGTCAGATAACGGTTCTTTTGCTTGTTTTCTTCATTTGTTCCCTCCGTGTGTGGATATTGTAATCCTACTGGTAACATCTGTAACAATACATTGATTGCTATTTAACACCAACTTAAACGAAAAACTTAACAGAATTTCAGCTGGTTTCTTTGCTAGCTCAAGATTACAAAAATTAAATTATGTAGATAATAAGGTACTGGAATGCAAGGGCCTAGTGTTTCTTTTTTTACAGGTAAATGAGGGGATAGAACAGTGTGCTTGCAACTGGCAAGTGAAGACAACTGCACTTCATCTTATACGTTAAGTAGTAACATGGAATTCTCCGATCACGATGCACTCGTTTATGTCTCGTTTTAAGGGCGAGTTATGTACTTGATTCTAATCTTACGAAGTGGTTGTATCGCACAAGTAGATTTTATTTCTACATAGCAGTGGCTTACCTTATACACTGTAGCAATACATCTACTAGCAATACAACTATTCCAAATATTGTAAATGTATCATACTAGATAATAATATTTTTCTGGTACTCACATGTGGACAATATCTGCATGACGGCATAATTTCGGTATGAGGGAGGTTTTGGCCAATACAATCATCTTAACACCGACACATTTGCATCAAATTTTCTGATAAGCTACGGGAGTGAGTAGTCGTGTATATTTGGGCTATCGATTGTTCCTCAGTTTTTACGATTTTCCTATTAGATTATGGAAATGTGATATGTTGCTTTTTTTCTTTTTATTGTATTCTCATATTACCTTGCAATAAAACAATAACCATACATACAAAGATTAAGATATCAACATGAACAATATTTGTTCTGTATCAAGAACTTCTTGAAATTAAAAAACAGATAGTTGAGAATATTTAATATTATTTTTTTGATTTGTTGAGTATTAAATATTTATAAGTATATTAAAACAACACGTCAGTAAGCTGATTGTGTAATAGTGCTTCACGTTACTTGCTTAAAATATAAATTTGAGCATAATTATTAATATTTTAGCACTAGTTATTGACATCAACAAAATAACATTTTCCGGAAGCATTGTCCGATCTTAGCACTTATACTATATATGGAGTATCAGAGTTTTGGAAAATCCTACTAGACTAGACAACTTACGAAAGGTAGAATCGAATGCAAATTATGAGCCCTAAATGATCCCAAAAATATTTTGTTATTTGCTTTAAGATGGTCAATGAATTACATTTACTGTAAAGGGAGGCAATAATAAACGATTCTTACAGAAAATTCTTCTTTAAAATTTGTACTTTTCTTTTTCATTTCTACAACCAAGGCCAAATCGTTCACTGCGATACGATACTTTGAAATCTTCTCACTCAATTCTGTGTTAGAATACATATTATCACACTCCTTTGTGTCATTGACGTATAACTCTTCTTTCTGACCGACGTGTTCAACGTTTATAGTCATTATACCTGTAGATGAAGTAGGGTTTGTATCATTACCCCATAGGTCTCCTTTCACTACATTATCATATTGTGGTCTGCCATATCTATTGTTGACACGACCTAATGATAGAAATGAGAAATATGTAAACATAGATGATTTTTAATATTATGCTTAATTTTACATACAACCATTTGACTGGTTCGAACCCATATCGGGTCAATCAAAAGACTATGAAAACATATTTATCCAATTTAGTGTCCATGACACATTTGTTGGAAAACAAACTTTCATCAGATATACCAAATGTTAAAAGAGATTGCAAGGCCAAATTGATTTAACAGTCTATTGGGAGCAAGAGTATCAACTGGCCTAAACAGGGTGACACCAATCGGATAGGGTTACCTGTGACTGGGGGGATGAACTGTATTTTTAATAGCATTTGCATTATTTTGGGACTGTAAATTTCAATTATAATTATATCTTATAAACCATATCAGTCCAGCAACAATCACTATTGAACGGATGCTACCCTCAGGGATTATTATTCTACAATCAGAGGTATCATCCTAGTTATATTTATACCCTCAGGGATTATTATTCTACAATCAGAGGTATCATCCTAGTTATATTTATTTAATCGTAAACATTTAATTTAGTGTGCACGGTACCTTTCTGAAATAACCTTCATCAGGTGAACTCAAAGTCAAAAAGATTAGAAAGTCAAATAATTCAGAAGTTCGTGGGAACAAGAATATCAAATGGTCTACAAACGATAGCCAAACTTGGCTAAGGTTACCTATGATATACAGTTGTATTTGGTGCCTCTCATCTAAATTTGTTCTCGTCTTGATACATGCATAGCTGAAATAGTGTTCGCTAAACGGCAATCACTTACAATAAAATTAAAGGAATGAGCTATTAAGAAAATTATATAATTAGCATATACAAAGGATATGAAGATAGTAAAGGACAAAATGCAATGACCAAAAGAAGAAAACAGATAAAAACGGCCGACAAACACTAGACATAAAAAGAACGATTGGAAAACAGAAACCACACCACAACTGGGGATGAACTCAGGTGCTCCGGAAGGATGGGCAGTTCCCGCTTCTCTAGTTATACTTTTTCTTTTTACAATATGGTGAAAAATAATGAAATGTCGCTGGTTACTCGTTGCTTAATCAATAGATAGTAAATAGGAAATAAAACTAATATACATTAGATTTATACCTGAATGGTATTTGACGACCTTTGTTTTCTTAGTGTTCTTGTCATTTCTCTGTCTTCTCTTCCTACAAT
>MJUT01022734.1:40441-56317 GCA_002080005.1 Gigantidas platifrons
AAAAAAAAAAAAAAAAAAAAAAAAAAAAAAACACAATACAGAAAACGCAAAACAGAAATATGCTGGACATCACTATACACAAACATACACGAAAAATAATAAGACAAGAGCCCTCCAACAAACAATTGCAGGTAAAGACAAACCGAACATCGTTCTTATGCGGAAATCGTATAGGACATCACAGCACGGAACTGAGCACGTAAAGAGACATTATAGGACAACATAAAAAACTAAATAAATGAGCACCACGGACCCACACCAAAATCCAGGAGGTGAACTCAGTAACTCGCGAAGGGTAAGCAGTTGATTCCTCTTATAAGACACCCGCCATGTTTGCAATATAGTATATGATATTATGATAAACTATTTTCTTTTGTCATATTTAAGTTTAGAAATAAAAAATTCAAAGAGTATTAAACAGTCAATATTTAATCTTACCATATACTTCAACCTCACAAAGTTCAAGGTAAGCCTGTGGCCTGTTCCGTTGATTATAAATTACTACATATCGTCCATGATAGTCACATGTTATATTCTGTAGTGTGTTTGTATTACCATATTGTTGGTCGTGAAAACATAACTGTCCCCTCTCTGGATGTCGCTCATTAAATGTATCTGATATGTAGATATAAAAACCATCAAGTGTGTTCCCATCTAAAATGAGAAGCAAATAACTAAATATTAACATTGTGTGTTCTAAGAGTTACCGTAGTAAATGTACCCACGCAAGAATAATTGTGAAAACTGGTAATGCACTCTGCCACACAATCAATAAACTCAGTGTTAACAGGAATATACATAACCTTCCCAATTACTGAACTATTTTTTCAACTGCGTTTAAATTTTTAAAATATACAATTAGAGTGTATCCAATGATATATCATTGAAAAATAAAATTACATAGCTGCACAGTACAATAAAGTATAATTTGTTAAAATTTATATTTATTGCATTAAATTATGCGGCCATTACGACTTTTTCATGTCAATACTTAAACTTTTTGCTTTTTCGCCCTATATAATACGTCAGCAAAACGACAGCGTGAATACCCCAAAAGCCCGCATCCGGTTTCCATACCTTTTAGAATAATACAACAAACAGCATAACTACAAAACATATAAATGAACACATAAAATGCCTTTGGGGAGTGGGGCTAAGTGGTTGTTTTTCTTTAGAAAAACAGATAGATATGATAAAAAAAAAACATGTGTGACATAATGAACATTTCATTTTTCTGTTGGGTTTCTTCTAATTTACTTAGTTATTGTGGAGTAAGGTGTTTTCTGATTTCTGTTATATCACTATGATAATATACAAATAAATAATGGAATTCATTTCCCATTAAGCTACATATACTTTTCACAAATGCTATTTTGTTTTAGAATATTTCAGATTTTTAAATGATATCTGTCGAATTCATGCGTATTTGCATATTCTACAGAACAATATAATTATTTCACATAGAAAATCACCGGATATCTATGATGTAGTTATATTTATAATGTATCTACAATTTCAATGGAAAAGAACATTTAGTTCAAGTGATTTAACTGTGAGCATTCAGGCCAGTTGTAGGATTTTGTAGAATTTTTTTTTGTAACAGTATATACCTTAGTCGACAGATATAAAAATCAATTGTACTCGCCCTGAAACAGGAATGCTGGTATATTGGCTGTTTATCTCCTTCAAATTCAGTTTACTTGTATATTCGAACATTTTGAATATTTTTTTTTTATTTCTGTGAATCAATGCTTTGTATTTAAATTTGATTTTCCAACTGTTTGGGGTCATATTGGAAAAATATAGATGTATATCGGGCGGAGCTTTCCTCGGTGGAAATTGTTTTCATGTTTCAGCTTTCCTCATATTCTGAAGTAAATTTCCACTGATGATGGCTGAAAAAAACCCAGCTGAAATGTCTTGACAAATGGAATACGGTATTCTCAGCTCAGAGTAAAATATAACCAGAGGTTTTATTTATATGTATATGTTTCCTCAAGTATAGGACATCATTATGAAAATTCTGAAAGCATTTAAGTTTTTAGCAATTTTTTAGTAATTAATTAATACCCGAATCCCTGCCCAAATGAATTCTGAAAGAAGGTTACACACACAAACAATAACCATGTGATATTTTGCGTGTTTAAAAAGGATGATTGTTTTCAAATACGCAATTGAAAATATAAAGTCCCATTCTGCATTAATGACGCCTTTGCTCCATTGGGTTTATTTCATATATTTTTGTAACATTTCCATGTAACAGCTACCGTTAATTTTATCACACCCTGTCTCTCATATTATGGAGAAGACATTTTTGCTTTCATCATCTCCTTCCGTCACAAAAGTTAGTATTCACAACTCCTCCTACTTTTGAAGTGGAAGTGTTTTCTCAAAACTTTGTATGATATGCAAATTAGCACATAGTTACCGAATTTATCACATTTTTAAAGGAGTTATTGCCATAGAAAGCTGGTACTGCCTGCGCAACGCCCCCATCGTTTTAAATGAGAATTTATGAAAACTTTGCCATTCTTGTTTTGAACTTGATGGAGATTACCTTATTGGTACCCGATTTGTATCGGACCAATCTTGAAGGAGGTATTTCCCTTAATATACATACAACTCGTCCTCCATTTAAATGAGATTTAATCAAAACTGTACATGCATGCTTACTACCATATGAAGATTCCCATATCGTTATTAAGAGATTATTACAAGATATTTTTCATATTGACCTTGGTATCAGCCGAGGTTCCCATTTGAAACCCGACAGTGAAGCCGGAGGACTGATATGGGTCGAGGGCTGATACCAGGGACGATATGGAAAATTTTATGTCATAATCTATTGATCACATATTTTACATTGACTTTTATATGGCAGAAAAGATTTTTGAACTGACAAATTGCGAACATAAATCCTAAAGAGAGTTGTCTTTGTTTAACTTGCAAATATTTTTGTTTCGAGTTTTGTACATTGACGTTAGAAAGTGTTTTCATAATCTACCCAAGACGTTGACATTTGAATGGAAATTCCTATTCAAGACGACGTATACATTTGAGCTAATTATTCCGTTTCAAGTTATTTAAACTTTATTCCAACATTTTGAAACGTGTTAATTTGATTGAAATACGATATTACCATCTTTTCTTGTACTTTGACATATCCCTGTGTGACAATAAGTCGGCCAGTCATTGGATAATGCTTGATTATTTTTTTCATGTTTGAAATGTAAACATGTTTTCTTTATAATTATGTTTCTCATCTATTCTTGCTCACATGTGTAAAATTGCATAGAAAAAAGATCGATTACAAGGACACACTTACCCATATTTGTTTAATACCCTTTTTGTAAATGGCGTCGTATAACGTGACATAAGGCCGGTCAGTGGTAAATAAATCACATGATTTTGTCATAAGCCAACCAAACTTAAAAAGTACACCAGATTAAGAAAGTACAGTAGGTTAGCTCTTTCTGTGTAAGTGTTTTGTCTGAAGAATTTCAAAAGATGTTGTTTTTAAATAGTTTGAAATTGAAGTATTAAAAAGTAATTATTTGATGTAAACATTGAACTTACTTACCCATATAACAAGATATTTAATCCAGTGAATTTTGTGTTTTTGTTTTCGTCAATGCAATATACTAGACTGACTACATACTACCATATTTTTGTAAGACAATTAATGACTGATCTCTGTTTATTTCAATCACATTTCTTTTTATCACAGAATGGTAACAATACAGTTTTGTTGATGCTATTTGTAATAATGACAGGTTTTTCCCCCCAGATATTCTCATTTATCTGTCTGGTTTAATTTAATTATCTGTTCCATTTATGCTATAAATTTTGATTATTTCTGTTAAAGTTTTCTATTCTTCTCTGTGAATATCATTTCATTACACCAAGAAGTAATGGGTATGTTTGTTATTAAAGCAACAGTGGAAATGCAAAATAATCTGTCATTTTGTGATTATAGAGAACACTTGTATGTATTTTCCCCGTAAAATCAGCCATTTCTAGAAAATGGTGGAATTTGAATGATCAATCATCATATTTTCAAAGTATTTTAAAATACAATTTGTTGGCCTACATTCCAGAAAATGTCATGATCTGTGACGACGATTGCATCAACAAACCGGAAAGGTAAAAATGCTTGGGAAATACCATCGCTTAAAACGCATTTAACAAACATAATAATCAGGAAAAAAAAGACATTACTAAAAGGGATCTTTTTAACTTGCATGGAATTTATTCAATTCATTCTTATCTGTTGTAATGTCATCTTGTAATTTTGAAGTTTAAAGGAATTCCCTTTGTTTTTATGTACGCTATGAATATGCAGAATGACGTCATCGGTCTCGTGCAACGCGATAATTGTAAATACAAACTAATGACCGACTTTCTTGCATGGCTGAGCAGATGTCACGACACGATATTTTCTTTGAGACTAAGTTGAAGATACCAGAAATTAAATTCTATATTTAAAATAGCCTAGCTATTATTGGACATGCAAAAACGAACATATTGCAACAAAATATGTGATAACAACTTTTATAAGACTAGTATTCCCCCTTTGATTTTGATAATTTCATCAAAACGTTTCTTCACGCAATTCATCATTTATTATTTAGGGATTCATCAACACTTTGAATACTTCCTTATTACCATATATAGATTTAAATATCATTAACACATTTTTTAAAGAAGTTTTATTGCTTTTTTTAAAAGCAATCCTCATATAGTTTAAATTAGATTTCGAAGACAAGGAATATGGTAATGCCAGACATTTAATTAGATCATAAACTGTGCATTGTAAAACAGTGATACTATTGTAGATCGTGTAACAGACATTTTATACTTACTAAGCTTTCCATAATAGACTACAATATTATAAATATTGGCTTGTTGTCCAATATCAAGTCTCCACCAAGCCGTTCTTCGATTTACTGCAGTATGACTACAACTTCCCCCACCCAAGTTCTGATTTATGTTTCCATCTAAAGCTTTTGATGCATGGTAACTGCCGTAAGTACTACTTTGTTTGGCAGTACCACCCCACCTAGCTAAATTTTCTGAAAACATCAAATAAGAAATTTGAAATAGATAATTTTAATGTAAATAGAAGACATGTTATAACCGATGCCTTATTAACAAATGTCATTCTGTGTTTATTATTAAACTATTATTGAAAGAGACTGAAACTCTGACGGTTTGTGGATGTATTGTTATTGTTTTGTCAAAGTTCTAATGTTCACCTATATTTATCAATTAATGTTTATGTGTCATGTTTTACTCATTTTTCAGACATTGGTATTATGCATTATGTATTTGGTTGTATGTGGGAATTTATCACATGTAATATATAATCACAAGGTTAGAATGTTTTAAAGTGTATGACATCCATATGTGAATGTATTGCAGATGTGTTATGCTTAAAATAATGTCAATTTTAAAGATCAATTGACAAAGGGTATATATAATGCACGCGGGTTTGTAACAAAAGTAACACAATGGGAACTGCTACCCTTCCAGAGGACCTTAGTTCACCCCGGTTTTTAGTGGGGTTCATGTTGCTGGATCTTTTCTTTTCAGTGTAATGTTTTGTAGATCATTGTTTGTCCTTTTGTATTTTTTTTTATTATGGCCATTGCATTGTCTGTCCTTTGATTTACGGCCTCTGATTACTCCTTGGTTTCAAACTTGTTCGTGTTGAAATACATAATTTTTTGACATTTCAGAAGATTATTGTGACATATAAACATGGCTTTGACCATATTGTCAATACATAGAGATAATGATAGCGTGTAATATACAATTAGGGAGTTGATTATAACTCATTTATATTTTCCCTCCACTAATGAGATTGTACTAATACAGAGGTCCATACGTCGGCTTCCCTGTGCGTCTTGGGTCATTGTACATACCATGTGTTGCTTAACAAAAAAAAAGATATAATAACAAAAAACATATATGAATGACTTGTATCGTTCATAATGAAAAGTTAAGATAAGACTTAAACAGTTCTGTAGATAGTCCCAGTCTTTCCAGTATAAATGTGGATTTATACTACGGGTGCGACAGCGATGCGACGAGCAATACAATTGTTGCGATGGAGAAGCAATGCTATTGCGAAATCATTGTTTTTTTGTAGCGTCGCTACTATCGTTTTTAGTTCGTGTTGCCTAGTTTTTGATATATTTTTTATGATTTCAGATGGCAATTACTCAGCGACGGTAGCGATATCGCTAGAAAGTAAAAATAATTTCAACTCTGCTGCGACAGCTACCGATGATCCTTGCGAGGAAAATTTTAGCTAGCGATGGTCAGCGATGACGGGCGTTGTCGCTGCGATGGGGTAGCGATCTTGAAAGCGGCATCGCAAATCCGTCGCATCGCTGTCGCACCCGGAGTATAAACCCACCTTCACATTCTTAAAAGATAGAATAGATTAAATCTAACTTTAGCATGTAGAGGAAAGTAAAATTATATTAAATGTGACGGCATGTCACTTTTGGTATTATGTCAGTGCATTTGGCGAGTCTTCCAAAGTGGCCCCTTTATGTCAACAAACGAGAATTGAGAAACTCTAGATAGGAATGAATCTGACCTCTAGTTAGCTGATGTATATTACTATCACGTTCAAGCATTTAACTTAAGACTATAATGTTAGTGTTGTCGAAACAATGGACATTCCTTACCAAAAGCTTCGATCTTGTTGAAAATTAAACTTTGTATGAAAATAAAAGCTGTGAAATACCATTTCATTTCAACTTTTGATCTACAAAGAAAAAAAAACGAACGAAAAGTATTATCACAAATTATTCGAAATATTTTATAGTGTCAGGTAATGACAGTAAAATATGTTCAGTAAACCAACAGATTTCAATATATTATTATCATATATATTTGCAATACACGAAATTTGAAAGTGTTTTTCTGCATTTGTCGATGATGAATTTCAAAAATTATTTACGTGCATTTATCATGATAGGAAATGTTGATTTATTAAAATTAGCACCGAATATGATGAAACTGTCGAGAAATATTCAAATGATGAAATCGTCTATATTAGTCACAATAGGCGACTTAATATTGAGTTGCCATGATATCGATTTGACAAAACTTGATGCAAAAGTCTGCGACAACATAACTAAAATTTTGCTCATATGGTTCTTGGAATGACCTCTTTAAAATATCAAATCTCTCCTTCAACTTAAAACTATAACAGTCTGTCTTCAAATTATCAACATTGTACTTCCTAAGACTTATAGACTATTGTGCGGGTGATACCCTCGAGAAGTAAAATAAAAGTCCATCGGTAGAGATATCGATACATTGATAGTAATAAACATGTACATATCTACTTTTGTGTACGCCTTTCTAGAATAACCTTCATCAGGTACACCCAGAGTCGTAAATATGGAGGAGCCAAATAATTCATAATTCTTTGAGAGCAACAATTCCAAAGGACCTAAACATGATTACTGCCTGGTAGAAATTAAGGTTTTAATAAGAATTGCATTACTTGAGAAATTACAATAATATATATATCTGATCAATCATGTCAGTGCCGAAACTCTGACTACTGAGCTGATGTTACCTTCGGCGACTAAATGTCCACCAACAGAGGTATAGACCAAGTGATACAATTTGTAGTAGAAAGCTTGAACATTTTTATATCTTATTTAGCACACTACACTAGTCTCTGGAGTAATCTTCATCAGTACCGACAGTCAAAATATTAGAAATACAACATTTTCGTCTTTTTTAGTCAATATAGAAAGCATTGGGTAAGGTGGTAACATGTGGCGTACTTGATTGGATATAAATTTGGTTCTAATGACGGATCATTTCTTTTTACTATTATTATTATTCGTTGTACTACACCATCTCTGAAGGAAAGAAAGATAGATTAGTGTCTTGGGCTCTTAGTAATTTGATTTAAACTACAGTAATTTTGCAACTATTCGACTTTGTTTTGGGAACTGAATTATTTAATAGACAATGGGTCTTGATTCCCGTCTAGGATCTGAGAAAAAGTTGGATGCATGATATTTATTTTTCGAATGAAAAACAGTACAGAACGCCAACTCATTTATATACCTAGGTCCCCGTGACAATCGAGTGCAATCATTTGTAGTAAGTAAACAATATTTTACAAACTGAGGGTCTACAGGAGAGAGAAAATATAAACAATGTCGAATACGGGGAAAAAAACACGACAACGGCAACGGTCAGAGAAATGAAAATAAAAAGACATCGAAGGCATCACAAATATCAGAAGTTTTAAACTAAAGTAGGGATGTGTTGTATGGACAAAGTGAAACAATTTATTCTGATTCAGTACTAAGTAATCTCCTTCAACTGTTGTCCAAAATGGACACAAGAATGAACAGTATTGAGAAAAAAGTAACAAAATCAGTTGATGAACTAGACGAGAACAAAACATCAATTAAGTCTGTAACACAGAAAGTATTCTACAGTAGAAAGGGAGGTAACAAATTGAAACATCAGTATACATAAATTGATTCATTGATTGATTTTAGGTGTTTAACGCCACTTTCAGCAATATTTCAGCTATATCATGTCGACCAGTTTTAGTGGTGGAAGAAGCCGGAGTACCCGGAGGGAACCACCGACCATGGGCAAGCAACTGGTAAACTTAATCACATGCGACTGCGAGTCGAGTGCATCCTTTTTTGTAATTGATAAAGCCGGGTGCGAACTCGCGTCGTATTGGTGATATGCTTGTATGAGATGTTAGGTAATCCAACAATGAGTTTTAGTGGTGGAAGAAGCCTGAGTACCGGAGGTAACCACCGACCATGGGCAAGCAAATGGTAAGCTTAATCACATGCGACTGCGAGTCGAGTGCACCCTTTTTTGTCATGTACCAAGTCGGGAGCGAACCCACGCCGTATTGGTGATATACTTGTATGAGTTGTTAGGTAATCAAACTCAATTCCAACCCAACTCATTGAGCCACCCTGGACCCCACAGAAAATGAAGTAATACTCAAGGAATCAGTAACTTATTAGACGAAACAAAAGAAGCATACAAGGAGAACGAAACCGAAATAATGAAGGTGAAAAGAGAAAATATTGCTGTAAAAGAAAAGTTGTCAGAGATGGAAACTGATATTATAATGCTCAAGAACGAGAGAGAGGAAATGAAGGAATCATTATTGGACCTAAAGTGAAGACCGATGAAATACAATCTGGTATTTACTGGTTTGAAGGAAACACCGTATGAGAATACAAAAGAAAAGCTACGTGGTTTCTTAGGACAAGAACTCGGAATCGAACATTGGATAGAATTCGGTAATGTTCATCGATTTGGTCCGAGAAAACCAGATAGCTATTATTACCCCAGATAGCTATTATTAGGAAAACCTAAGGACAAGTAACGATGATAATAATGTGTTAACTATCTCCTCTGCTGAACTAAATTCACCACGGACGAATGATTTAAATAACAGTAAATATATTTCTACAATTGATAGTTGTTTGAAAACTTGTTGTTTATGTTTAAATGCTTGCAAAGATAATGTAGATAATGTTAGACTACTTACGCTCAATTGTTGCAGAAATAAAACAAAACTTAACTACCCAGAATTTATTGAAATGATAAATGACTTTGATATTCTATATTTAGTTGAAACCAAAACTGATGATTGTGATATTATAAATATCCCACCAGAAAATTATAAATATGCGTCGATTGACGCTTTAAGTGAAATTGAAAATGAGTTTCAAAACAATTATAAATATGTTTGTCTACATGGTGATTTTAATAGCAGGACTTCAAAAGAACCCGATTTTATTGATTTTGAAAGAGAATCAGGTAACGATGAGAATGTTGAACATTTATTTATAGATACAAGTAATGTATATATGTTGAAAGAATTAGGTATTCCCCTAAGACGGGCTAATGAAGATAAGGTTATAAACCAGTATGTTTAAAATTGTTAGATTTTTGTAAATATAATGATGTGTTCATTTCGAATGGTAGAATATGTGAGGACAAAGATATTGGTAAATTTGCATGTAAAAATGTTAGTGTTGTAGACTATATCATTACATCTCCAGAGTACTTAAAGCATATTACTAATTTACAAGTGTTAAAATTTAGTAAACTTCTTTCAGATGTCCATTGCCCAATATCAATTTTTATAGATAATGTTAAACAATATTCATGTATGAGGTAATCGCGAAACATTACAGGTGACGATAACGTATATAAAAACCACGCAGGTGGGAAAATTCTAAAATTGTCCTTTTTCTTGAAAATCTAGACTTAGAGCTCATGAATGACTTAGAGAATTCTGTGAATAATCTCAGTCCGGAGAATTTTTCACAAGCTGATCTTGATAATTGTGTTGAAAAGCTTAGTAAACCTTTTACAACTTCAGCTATGACAATTTTTGGAATTAAGAGATCGAGAAACATAAGAGAGAAAAAGAGTAAAGAAAGTGTATCTGAAAAGCCTTGGTCCGGATTAGACTGTAAATATGCTAGACAAAATTATAGAAAATAATTATAAAAAGAGTAAACATTAGAGAAATAAAAGAGAATCTTCAAAATTAGAAATGAAGAAGGCAGAAAAGACTATAAAAAGCTGCTCGACATAAGTATCGTTCATCATAGGAAAGAAATGAGACAAAACATGAAGGAATTAAGGTAGAACAATAGTAAAGAATATTGAAAATTATTAAATTCAGGTTGTCGTAAGAAGCAGCCAAATATTTCTATTAGCTCACTTTTTGACTTTTTCAAAAAATTAGATGAACCTCCTCATAACATAGATAATGATCATAATCTCTTGGATATAGAACCTCATTTTATAAATACCCCAAATATTGAAATAAATGCAGAAATTACCGCAGATGAGATATAAAAGTATATCAAAGATTTAAAAACCGAGAAGGCAAGTGGCGATGATAATATAATAAATGAACATATAAAATCATCAGCACATTTGCTGATACCAATCTATGTTAAATTGTTTAATTGAATATTCAATTCAAGTAAAGTACCGGGTACATGGCAATCAGGAAATAGTATCCCCATATTCAAAAACAAGGGGAAATCTGATGATCCTAAAAATTATAGACCAATTTCGATTTTGAGCTGGCTGTGGAAACTTTTTACCTCTATGCTTAATAAAAGATTGAATGCTTACTCAGACGAATTTTCGTTGATCAACAAATGCCAAGTAGGTCTTAGACATGGGTATTCAACCAATGATGATATAATTTATTTGTACTCATTATTTGAACTTTTAACCTTGAAAAAGGAAAAACAAATTCTGTGTATTCATAGATTTTGAAAAAGCTTTCGATACTGTTTTAATGGTAAAATGCACAATTCGAAATGTAAAATTACGTATGATAATGAATTTTCCGAATCTTTACATGTGGTTACGGAGTCAGACAAGAGATTCTTATTTCCTTTCTTATTTCCTTTATACTTAAATAATTTGGAAACATTTTTAGAAAATAATAATGTAACTGGTTTGTAAACTTTATCTGATGAATTAGAACAAGAGCTTGATTATTATGTTAAATTATTTGTGATTATGTATGCTATTAAATGATACTGCTCTTTTGGCAAAATCTGCAAGTAATTTACAGAATAGGTTGGATCTATTCGAAGAATACAGCATCGAATGGAAACTTAAAGTAAATATAAACAAAACAACAATTATGATTTGTTCCAAGGGAAAATTGCCAACAAACATTATTTTTTAGTATGAGGATAAGGAATTCGAGATTGTAAAAGATTTTTTGTATCTTGGGATAAAATTCAGCAGGTCAGGGTCATTTAGTAATGCTAAAAAAGAACTAGTGAACAGGGGAACTAAAGCTATGTATGAGTTACTAAAAAGGGGCAGATTTCATAATTTATATATACAATGTCAATTAGAACTATCTGACAGTATGGTCAAGCCAGTAATACTTTATGGGTGTGAAACTTGGGGATTTGGAAATAACAAAATTATTGAAAGGCTACATTTGAAATTATGTAAGCTACTTCTACATCTAAAAACTTCAACTCCCGATTATATGGTCTACGGTGAACTAGGAAGAAATCCCATCAGAATTAATATTAAAGTTAGAATGATAAATTTATGCTGTAAGATTATTATGGGGAAACAAAGTAAAATTTCTCACATATGTTATAAATTACTTTATAAATAACAATAATTTTATAAGAGATGGATTATAGATAAACAATATCCAGGATATTTTAGATAAGGGTGGTTTATCATATATATGGCTATACCAGAATTATATACAGGAACAATTGTTGGGTAATGTTGTTAAGATGAATTTAATAGATCAAATTAAACAGACTTGGAGTACATCTGTAGATAATTCACCCAATGCTTTGAATTATAGATTATACTAAAAGGGGATATCGTTTGAAAATTATTTGGAAATTTTGAAGGATAAGGACTTATTCTTACTTTGTCGTTTCCGTATCTCTAAGCACAGACTTCCCATTGAAATCGGTCGGTGGCAAAACATAAATCGAGAGAATAAAGTATGTATTTTGTATCAGTGTATGGAGTTGGGAGACGAGTTTCATTATTGGTTTGAATTCACTGAATTTATACAGGACAGAGCCAGGTTGATTCCCCAAAAATACAGATGTAGCCCAAATACTGTAAAATATTGTGCCTTGATGTGTTCAAATTCTGTGGTTGAATTATGTAAATTCATTAGAATAGCTAAGAGTAAAGTATGTCCTTAGGTAGCTATTGAGTTGATATATTTATTTGTTTACTTCCTTTCGAAAACTGATGTAAATATGTTTGTATTTTTTATATTGATCTCTTTACCATGTAACATGGCTATGAGAAATAAAGATATACTATTGATTATATTTCAGCTGTATCGTGGCGTGTAATTAACATTAAAATTAAACAATGCAATATCATTTACAACATTACGTATATAAATCTAAATACGTCTTTTAGAAATTGATACATGCCCTAGTTTGAATGAAATATTGAAAACAATGTACATTAACCATACCCGAAGTGAGCAGTTATACGATCTTTAAACTTCCGAAATGTTTTGCCTTGTGGAAAGTAAGCGTATATAGGGTCGACACATGTAAGTAGCTGTTAACATAACATTGCATGAATATGGTTATGGATACGAGCAAGTTAAATAAAGGGAAAAGAGATGAAATAGTAAAGTAATTGTATTGAAAATAAATATGTAAGCAGAAAGTTAAAAAGGGGGTGGCAATTCCAAGCAACGAGCGCCTGTGGCATTCGATTTTAATTTTTTTCTTCCCAAAGATTTTAAAATTATTTATCTTTCAAGTATCTTGACTATGAGCGTACCTTATGAATGTGTATTAGATTGGATGCTTACGGTTTGTGTTTACTATCACTGGGTCGATATCTCTGTTGATGGAATGTTACTACCCAAGGATATCATCCGACCAGTAGTTAGTGCTTCGCCACTGACATGAAAGGGTCTATTAGATATAATTTATCATTGGAATGTTCAGTGCCTCCATAATGTAATCATTACTAAAGCTAAAGTTCTCCTCCTTCAGGAATAGATAACAATAGCCGAATTAGACTACGCTGTGTGGACCCTTTGGTTTCATTGCTCCCTAAACCTAAGTTATTTTTACTTTGCACTATTTTGAGCTTGAGCGTACACGTACATAATGAATGTTGATCCAGAAACGAGATTTGTGTTCTATATTAGATATCTACGTTTTTATGTTTACAAAATAACAAGTCAGTAGTTTTCTCCGGGTACTCCGGTTTCCTCCACCAATAAAACTGACCGTCATGATAAAACTGAAATATTGTTGAAAGTGGCGTTAAACACCATAACCCTTATCCTTACCCACTGCACGGATAAAAATAACAAACTGATAATAGTTTTGTTTATGTAGAAATCGTACCTGACATCATATGCTACTTACTAACATCACACAATTAACATATAATATGGCAACATGAACTTACAAGAAAACGAAAACTTGAAGCAATATAAGTAGGAATTCTGAACACACCATAATATGACTGGGGGAAAACTGTAATCATTGACTATCTATTAATGTTATGTTGATTCCCCCTGTATATGACATGAGCATTATCATATGTATCTACATCTATTTGTTTTCTTTTTAATCTTTTCTTTCTGTTTTGTTTTTCTTCTTTTAGACAAGGTTACTTTTGAATATTGATGTAAACCAAAATATAAGAATATTCATACTATGTATAAAATAATGAAAGGATTATTTCCGAGTAAGCTTAATTAAGTATAATTCCCCAGATCTACCAGAATATACTATATTTAGCATGTATATATATATATTTGTGAAGCAGTGATACAATATTTCAGTAACGTTTTCTATAACTCACCTGTTTACAGTCAATATTTATAAATTCCCCACAAATAAATAGCACTACCTGCAACTTGTATTTAAAATAATTTCTACAAAAAAAATGAAAAGTACAAGATCGTATACAGTGACTAATGATATAAGTAGATAAGCAGGAAAAATAATTAAGATGGGATGATATTCTTTAAGAGGAACGATTAGACTGTAATCATTCATTTAACTTCCCGTGGCAAGTGTCACGTATCGTCAAAGTTTCTGTAGGACCCTTGCCATCAAACCTTTTGATGTCAAATATATTTAACATTTTTACTGGAATTATAATTTGTAACCATGGATAACGACTTATGTACCGGTGAATTTGTAATCAAATGTTTTCTATGATAATTTATCCAACACAAATGTTGTACGCTTACATTTGATGAAATTGTATAAAGATGGATATTACAAGTAATAAACTGAAAAACTAACAGTTCCAAAATCTAACAGAAAAAAACGATATATCACACTGTCGGAATAGTTCCAAAATCTAACAGAACTAGAGATACCACACTGTCGGAATAGTTCCAAAATCTAACAGAACGAGAGATACCACACTGTCGGAATAGTTCCAAAATCTAACAGAAAAACAAGAGATACCAAACTGTCGGAACAGTTCCAAAATATAACAGACAGACAAGAGATACCACACGGTCGGAACAGTTCCAAAATCTAACCGAACAACAAGAGATATCACACTGTCGAAAGAGTTCCAAAATCTAACAGAACAACAAGAGATACCACACTGTCGGAACAAGTCCACAATCTAACCGAAAAACAAGAGATATCAAACTGTCGGAAGAGTTCCAAAATCTAACAGAAAAACAAGGCATACCGTACTATCGAAACAGTTCCAAAATCTAGCAAACAAACAAGATATACCACACTGTCGGAACAGTTCCAAAATCTAACAGAACAACAAGAGATACCACACTGTCGGAACAATTCCACAATCTAACCGAAAAACAAGAGATATCACACTTTCGGAACAGTTCTAAAATCTAACAAAAAAACAAGAGATACGGCACTGTCGGAACAGTTCCAAAATCTAACAACAAAAAAACAAGAGATACCACATTGTCGGAACAGTTCTAAAATCTAACAGGACAAGAGATACCACACTGTCGGAACAGTTTCAAAATCTAATCGAAATACAAGAGATACCACACTGTCGGAACAGTTCTAAAATCTAACAAAAAAACAAGAGATACCACACTGTCGGAACAGTTCCAATATCTAACAGAACAAGAGATACCACACTGTCGGAATAGTTTCAAAATCTAATCGAAAAACAAGAGATACCTCATTGTCGGAACAGTTCTCAAATCTAACAGAAGAACAAGATATACCACATTGTCGGAACAGCTCCAAAATCTAACAGACAGACAAGAGATACCACACTGTCGGAACAGTTCCAAAATCTAACAGAACAATCGTAGAAATCGCAAAATTGATACTCGGT
>MJUT01022734.1:67394-103679 GCA_002080005.1 Gigantidas platifrons
AATAAAACATATATCGCAATGTCTGCGAATATTGTGTTGTGCATTTGTTTTGTTTTTCTTCGTCTTGTGTGCCCTTTGTTGTCAGTTTCTCTGGATTGTTCATTTTTCGATTGACCATTCGGTGTTTTCGAATGTTAATGTTTATTTATGCTATTTACCCGTATGCTATTGTTTATAATGTTACTTGCATTTAGTTGTTTTTGTTGGTTTATGGTGCTTAACGCCAGCTTCAACAATATTTCAGTTATATCCTGGCTGTCAGTTTTATTGGTGGAGGAAACTGGAGTACACCAATCTGTTGCAAGTCATTGACAAACTTTATCACATAATGTTGCATAGTACACCTCGCCATGAACAGGGTTCGAACTCACAACTTTATTGGTGATAGGCACTGGTTGCACAGGTAGTTGTAAATCCAACTACCATACGATCACGACGACGACGATCCTACATTTGTATTTGAAACACTTGCATGACCGCATCATGTCAATAAGAGGGGAGTTATTGGCTCATTAAACTAGCTTAGTAAAAACGTAGATATCAAATGTAATGTGTATTTGTGTGTTAGAGCGGCACCAATCAAATGTCATGTGTATTTGTGTGTTAGAGCGGCACCAATCAAATGTAATGTGTATTTGTGTGTTATCGGCACCAATCAAATGTAATGTGTATTTGTGTGCTAGAGCGGCACCAATCAAATGTAGTGTGTATTTGTGTGTTAGCGGCACCAATCAAATGTAATGTGTATGTGTGTGTTAGTGGCACCAATCAAATGTAAGGTATAATTGTGTGTTAGCGGCACCAATCAAATGTAATGTGTATTTGTGCATTAGCGGCACCAATCAAATGTAATGTGTATTTGTGTGTTAGCGGGACAAATCAAATGTAGTGTGTATTTGTGTGTTTGCGGCACCAATCAAATGTAATGTGTATTTGTGTGTTAGCGGCACCAATCAAATGTAATGTGTATTTGTGTGCTAGAGCGGCACAAATCAAATGTAGTGTGTATTTTTGTGTTAGCGGCACAAATCAAATGTAATGTGTATTTGTGTGTTAGTGGCACCAATCAAATGTAAGGTATAATTGTGTGTTAGCGGCACCAATCAAATGTAATGTGTATTTGTGCATTAGCGGCACCAATCAAATGTAATGTGTATTTGTGTGTTAGCGGGACCAATCAAATGTAGTGTGTATTTGTGTGTTAGCGGCACCAATCAAATGTAATGTGTATTTGTGGGTTAGCGGCACCAATCAAATGTAATGTGTATTTGTGTGTTAGCGGCACCAATGAAATGTAATGTGTATTTGTGTGTTAGCGGCACCAATCAAATGCAGTGTGTATTTGTGTGTTAGAGCGGCACCAATCAAATGTAGTGTGTATTTGTGTGTTAGAGCGGCACCATTCAAATATAATGGATTGTGGGAAGTTTCCGACAGTGTGGTATTTTTCTTTATTCATTTTATGAGCTGCACCAATCAAATATAGTGTGTATTTGTGTGTTAGCGGCACCAATCAAATGTAGTGTGTATTTGTGTGTTAGCGGCACCAATCAAGTGTAGTGTGTATTTGTGTGCTAGCGGCACCAATCAAATGTAGTGTGTATTTGTGTGTTAGCGGCACCAATCAAATGTAATGTGTATTTGTGTGTTAGAGCGGCACCAATCAAATGTAATGTGTATTTGTGTGTTAGAGCGCCACCAATCAAATGTAGTGTGTATTTGTGTGTTAGAGCGGCACCAATCAAATGTAGTGTGTATTTGTGTGTTAGTGGCACCAATCAAATGTAGAGTGTATTTGTTTGTTAGCGCGGCACCAATCAAATGTAGTGTATATTTGTGTGTTAGAGCGGCACCAATCAAATGTAGTGTGTATTTGTATGTTAGAGCGGTACTGATCAAATGTAATGGATCGTGGGAAGTTTCCGACAGTGTGGTATTTTTGCTTACTCATTTAATGTGTATAAATATGTATCTTTGTATATTCTAGTACCTTGTGCTTCAGACTAACAACAACTGTATCTGTTTCATATGATGACGATTTTCTTGTAATAATGAAATTGTCAAAGTACTTTTCCTCCCCTTCTTTCCCAGGTAGAAATGGCACATTCTATAAGTACACAAATATATTATATGGTATCTGTATTATCCATATGACATGGACATGAGAAAATCTGATATAAAAATCTACACAGGAAAGCATTAAAGGAAGTACACTATTCATTTGGTTTCCATTTCAAAGCTAAGACTGTGTACAGTTGGACACTAAAGAGAGTATTAAACAGTACATATATTAATTATATAGCATATAATTTTGACTTCAAGTCTGTAAATAGCACCATTGTCATTGGATGATCGGGCAAAGATAATGCATGCAAAATAATTATCATTTAGCTTGAGAAAAACCCTCCGAAATACAAAAGCTTGAACTCTCGGAATATGAAATATTCTATGAGTTAGCTATATCCAGTACGTGGGGATTCACACTGTGTACACGACATTGTCCAATCATATATTCACAATATGGGACGTGGTTGTAAATTTACATGACAACATTTCCAATGTTACACTTGGAAACCAAAAGAGCGCTTTAATATTGCTTTTGCTATTGACATTCATACATGTGCACCATGCAAAACAACATACATATTTTGTATTGCAATTTATCGATTATGAAATCTAGTTACAACACAAAAGTCGGTATTCAATTAAAATGGAGGACAACACCCAAAAATAACCAAGAAATGAAAACTGATGCTCCTTATGGATTTCATTCACTTAAAGGAATTTTGTCAGAGGTAAAATTTTCCTTCCTGAATAATGCAATACATTGTAATATGTATTGCTTTAAGCTAAGCTTCATTACATGATGATGTTGACGCCTTTAAGCTTTGTGATCGTCAGTTCATGGGTGACAATTTGTTTGTAATTCTCTAATGTCTCTAACTTTGTGGAAGGAGGTGTTGGAATCATTTAAGTCAATACATTGTATTTCAAAGAATAAATATCTGAATGACAATATTTTGTTATTAAATGTGCGTTTTTAATGCCACATCATTTCTGAATGTTGGTTATTTCAGTTATTACGAGTTACAAAGAAACAAATTCTCTCTAATTTGCACTCTGTACACAAATATAAATCTTGTCTAGAACTTCTATAGGTCTCAATGTTTAAAGCACTTGTATGGTTCTGTTTAGTTAACTACGTATGTGGTTTGCGTTGTATTTTATATTATATTGCATTGGATGATACAATGTAGCTATTTTTTTAAGTTTACAATTTTTCATATATTACGGACCAATCCAGGTATTGTGTAACATATTATACAGATCGGTCCAGGTATTGTGTAACATATATTGCGAACCAATCCAGATATTGTGTAACATTTTATACGGACCAATCAAGGTATTGTGTATCATATTATACGGACCAATCCAGGTATTGTGTAACATATATTACGGACCAATCTAGGTATTGTGTAACATAGTATACGGACCAATCCAGGTATTGTGTAACATATATTACGGACCAATCCAGGTATTGTGTAACATATTATACGGACCAATCCAGGTATTGTGTATCATATTATACGGACCAATCCAGGTATTGTGCAACATATTAAACGGATCGATCCATGTATTGTGTAACATATTATACGGACCAATCCAGGTATTGTGTAACATTATATACAGACTTCACGGTCATACATAGTATACATATCGATCCAGACTTCACGGTCATGCATATTATACGGATTGATCTAGACTTCACGATCATACATTTTATACGGATCGATCCATACTTCACGGTCATACATTTTAGACGGATCGATCCAGACTTCACGGTCATACATGTTATACGGCTCGATCCAGACTTCACGGCCATACATTTTATATGGATCGATCCAGACTTCACGGTCATATATTTTATACGGATCGATCTAGACTTCACGGTCATACATATTATATGGATCGATCCAGACTTCACGGTCATACATTTTCGAGTAGTACTTTCGTACTCGTACTCCACAATATTCCAATGATAACAAACTAATTATTTTATACCGTTTTCTGGATTGCTGGATTGTTTATTTGTTGTTATTGGTTGTTTTTTGTTATTTGCAAATACAAACTCTTATATGATCGAAAAAAACCATGTATGTTTTTCTACCGTTCTTACATTACCTTGTCTGAAAGATCCATCACAACGATACTATCACTATCGTTATCATAAATGAGAGACCAAAAATCTCCAATTGTGTCTGGTAAAGGATACTGTGTAACAATATAATTTCTATTATGCATGAAACTCTAAAAAACAAAAACAAAAGCGAAACTTTACATAAAACATTAATAGTTATTCATGATCAAAATCGATACAACCGAAAGTGAGTATATTTATTAATGCCTATTGCTACGATATATCAGTGACATGCAGAGGTTTGGTGATTTTCTCCACATTTCTCCGCCGAAAAACAATCTGACTGGCTTACATTATATATACAGATTAATTTTACAAATTAAAGCAAACAAAATTAATATTCTATTTTATTTACTGCCATTTAAATTATTATGCTACCTTGTTAAGACCATGGCGTTTTAATCTAAGAATGTTAGAGTAATTACTTAACGAATGTACTCACAGGAGAATAGCAACAGCATTAATGTACTCACGGGTATAATAACAGCGTTAATGTAGTCATTGCTAGATTTTCCAAATGACATTAGAAATGGTCTAAAATCATCATCTATAAAGAAAACAATGATAACATAATGGCTTATTGATCGTATTGGACTTGACTATATATAAGATTAACACGGTGGGTGTCTTATAAAAAGCAGAAACTGCTTAAACGTAGCAAGCACCTGGGTTCCTGGTTCGTGGTTGGGTCCGAGCTACTCGTCGTTTTAGTTTTTTGTGTTGTGGTGTGTTTTTATGTTTTGTTTGTCTTCGTCCTGTGTCTTGTGTGCCCAACACTGCCAGTGTCTCTAGATTGTCCATTCTTGATTGCCCCTTCGATTTTCTCTATCGATTATTTAAACTTTCGACAAAATATACGATGCCTAGAATTTCGGAAGGATTTTACGTGTGTGGAAATTACCTTATCAATTACGGAGAATCAGCTTACTCAGCAATATACTTACAAAAATCGAGAAAGCATCAGAGATGCAACAACCGAGTTGCAAGTCAAAATCATTTGGTCTTGTTTTATAAATAAGTAAGAAACTAAAGAATAAACAAGTCAACTCGGCCATAAAAAAAAAACCTTCCAGTAGGGGATGGGGATGACCCTGGGCCTCAACTCTTGGGGAATTTAATTTGTCTATTCACCCTGATCATAAATATACATGGCTTAGGGGTGGGAATCTCAACCATTAAAAAATTCACTTCAGGTAGGGGGTGGGGTATAACCCCCGAAGCCTGAGCTATAAGGCATTTAATTTGCCTAGTCACCCTGATCATAAATATATATGGTTTAGGGGTGGGGATCTCAACCATTAAAAAGTTCACTTCAGGTAGGGGTTGGGGTATGACGCCCCCCCAGGCCTCACCTATAAGGCATTTAATTTGCCTAGTCACCCTGATCATACATATATATGGTTTAAGGTGGGGATCGCGGTCACATTTTGTTATACAGATTCCCCATCGGGGTGGGGCTGAGCCCCGGAGATAAAAGATGTTGAATGCACAACTTCACATTGGCATCTCCACCCATACCAAATATTAAGTTTCTATCTTTTGTAGTTTCAGAGAAATGTGTAATTCTCAAAATATGTACTTTTTCTATAAAAAAAGCATGATTTTACAGGAAGAAAACAGTAGATTAATCTGAATTTCGAACTCGCTCTAAATAATAGCGTAATAATTCCTACTACCCAAAATGATGTTGATCGGCCAAAAACTAAGAGCACTATCGCGTTAACGAAGATAGGCTAACATACGTCCGCCCGTCTTCACATCCGCCTTTCGCCAAAACATAAGCCGACTGCAACTTCGTTGCAACTCGGCTAATAAATAGCTAGGGCTATTGTTTGTACTTACAAGTGAGAACTAAAATACCTCCACTTGTCCGATTATGTGTGAGTGTTGGCATGTTACTGTGGAGAGCACTTGCATGATCGCATCATTTCACTACGAGGGGCGGTTTGGGTCCATAAAATTAGTTTAACGCAAGAACTGTATACTGAATTACCTGTACCTAGCAAGAACTGTATACTGAAGTACCTGTACCTAGCAAGAACTGTATACTGAAGTATCTGTACCTAGCAAGAACTGTATACTGATTTACCTGTACCTAGTAAGAACTGTATAATGAAGTACCTGTACCTAGTGAAAGGTCATGTATATGTGTGTAAGAGTTATCGATTTTACCTCCCTCTACAATTGATTTTGGAGCAGTTCGGACATTGTGTTATTTTTTTTTATATTTTGTTTATCAGTTATTTTGGATCCCACTCTATGATATGCTTTATAGGTTTTCTTACGTGGTAATATACTCTGAACAGCATTCTTTTGGATGTTTTCTCTCCTCTTTCCCGCTTTGCATTTGTCATCTTTGTATTTAGGCTTTAATTTCAGAAGTTTCTAAACAAAACAAAAACAAATGAATGCAATAACAATCGGCTTTGCTTAGAGGTCTAATATTCATGTCGAATAGATCATACTACAAAATATAAACGAAAATATTATATTTAGTTTGAGAAACGTTATCAGTTGTAGCGTGAACACATAGCTGAGTGGTGTGATCGAATTAACCTTCGTTATTACATAGATATATGTTAATGTGTCTACTCTACGATTCTGACCACGGAGACTACTGTTGTGTAACGTCAAATGAACAGTGTACTTACTACGTACAAGTCTATTAGAATGAAGAAAAGAATGTAAATGGATAAGCTACGAAAGAACGCGCAATAATGCAAACGAGTATTTTTCAAATCTCCTGTTTTCGTGGGGAATCACAAAGTTGAATTGAAAATATTATATTACGTTGGAAAAAAGACAACATTATCACAGGTTTGAAAACAACAAATGGGTAATCAGAAGGCACACTAAGAAACAGGATGAACTCATGTGCTCCTGTAGGGTTCCTTCTCCACATGTAGCACCAGTCGTGTTACTCTTGTTACCAATCCGGTGATAAGTCATGATTGAGGAAAGGAACGCATTATGATTACGACAAACGGAGCTTATCCGTGGTCATTTGTGACACAGTTATTCCGGAAAGGTTAACTAGGTCATGGTGACACAGTTACTCCGCAACAGTTAACCAGGTCATGGTGACGCCCGTAAAACTTTCGATGTGATGACTTCAACTTAACAATTAGTAACTCTTCGATCAGTTGCTGTCTTGTTAGTAGCAACCCTCTATCAAGGAATTGATGATAGGAACCACAAACTTATTAAATTATCATATATCAGATCTTTATTTTAATTTATCTTTATGTTCACTAAATAGTAATTTACTTGATGATTCTTGCCTATTCCTATGTTAGATGTGACAAAGCTAGAAATCAATTGACCACCATTCCGGAGCACATGAGTTCACCCCGGTTTTTAGTGGGGTTCGTGTTATTCAATCGTTAGCTTTATATGTATGTTGTGTAGATCGTTGTGTGCCCTTTTATTCCGTTTCCTTTGTTCATTGTGTTGTCTGGTCTGCTTCGATATACAGATTCTGATTACTCCCTTTGGTATCTTCAAACTTTTCTTGTTTTATCACTTTGTGTTTCTCTTCGTTACTATGTTAGTTGTTCATTGTTTATTACCTGATATTCTGTACGGATCCTGGTATTTATTTGGCTTTTCTTTGATTTTTGTGCATAAGGGAAGTTGTCTACTGGGATTGACGTGTCACCGACTGTAAATGCTTCCATTAGAGCATCATGCACCATTTCATACTGACCCTATGGTATATACAAAGTCACATTAAAACTTATTAACACGACTAAGATGAAAATTACTTCAACCTGATAATACAAATTGCCATGTTACAAAAGCAACATTTTCTTTAATTTGTAGACTAGAAATAGGATTGTTATATGGCGCGACATTCAATACGCATAATATGTATGCGACAAAACAAAATAAGCGTAGAAAAAGTTTCTGGATTAAAAATAATTAGATACACTATAAATCAGAAAATTGTAAAGTGAAATAATTGAAATTCTACGGGACCAAGAAAACGTGCATATAATCACACACACACACACACACACACACACACACACACACACACACAATTTTGAAACTGTTAAGCTTAATTTCTACCAAATTGAATTAAATTCTTCCGAGTTTACGTTTCATACATTGTTTAACTATTTTCTAAAAGCATTTCTCCAGAATATTTGTTCATTCATGACACAAAACTTACAACTGTTTGAATCATGTTCATCCTGTTCTGTCTCATCATCTCTGTAAATTCCTTGACATCAACAAAACCAGTTTCTTGTCCATTTTCATACAATGCATCGAGTGCTATGTAAGTACCAGTTCTACCAATACCTGCACTGTTATATATATTACAGGTTATATGTATCGCTTATTTCATACTTGAAGAAATATGTAAGGAATATGAGGTGAAAAACAAAACAGAACATTGTGAAACGCAACTGTTTTTCTAAGCTAATTGTGAATACAGCAACGTGTTAATCAGAAGTCGTCGTCAATCCAAGGACAAACAATGCAATGGACAAAAGAAAACGCACGTAAGGACAAATAATGATCTACAAAACACAACACAGAAACCAAAAGATTAAACATCTGTTATATATATTACACGTTATACGTATCATTTATTTATTACACGTTATACGTATCATTTATTTCATACATCAGCAGAGTAGTATAAGAAAGAAACATTATAATTCATACAACGAAACTACAATGGAAATTTGCTATTAATAGTCAATGTATGTTTTATGGTTTGGTTTATGGTGTTTAACTCCGTTTTCAACAATATTTCAGTCATATCGTGGCAGTCACTTTCATTTGTGGAGGGAACCGGAGTACCCGGTGAAAACCACCTACCTGTCACAAATCACTGACAAAATTTATCACATAGTGTTGTATCGAGTACACATCACCTATGTGGGGTTCGAACTCACAACGTTAGTGGTGAGATGTAATTTGTATGTTCAAGATAAATATTACCTACATTCATGTTACTGTTTGAAAGAATTTTGATTGAAAATACACCCAAATATTGAAAAAAATCTAATATAGAAAATTTTGTCACTTTGAAATATATTGGTTTTTTTAGGTACAAGATGATTGATAAAGATTTTTTTGATTTCACCTATTCTTAAAACAATTTCATATTTTAATATACAAATCGTATTATGTATCTGAACAAAAGACTAAACAAGTAAGCATATTTGTAAGAAAATATATTACTAGAATAAGTCAGATTCAAACTACAAGTATAAGGAATCTGAGGGGAAAAACAAAACAGAACATTGTGAAAACGCAACAACTGTTTTTCTAAGTTAACTGTGAATATAGCAAAGTGTTAATAAGAGTCCTTCGTCAATCCATGGACAAACAATACAATGGACAAAAGAAAACGGACATAAGGACAAACAATGATCTACAAAACACTACACAGAAACCAAAAGGTTAAACATCTGTCATATATATTACAAGTTATACGTATCATTTATTTCATACATCAGCAGAGTAGTATAAGAAAGAAACATTATAATTCATACAACGAAACTACAATGGAAATTTGCTATTAATAGTCAATGCATATTTTATGGTTTGGTTTATGGTGTTTAACTCCGCTTTCAACAATATTTCAGCCATATCGTGGCAGTCATATTTATTAGTGGAGGGAACCGGAGTACCCGGTGAAAACCACATACCTGTCACAAATCACTGACACACTTTATCACATAATGTTGTATCGAGTACACATCACCTATGTGGGGTTCGAACTCACAACGTTAGTGGTGATATGTAATTTGTATGTTCAAGATAAAGATTAGCTACATTGCTTTGTTTCGTGTTCCTGTTAGAAAGAATTTTGGTTGAAAATACAACAGATATTGACAAAAAAACTAATATAGAAAATGTTGTCACTTTGAAATATATTGGTTTGTATTAGGTACAAGATGATTGAGAAAGAATTTTTTGATTTCACCTATTCTTTAAAACAATTTTATATTTTCATATACAAATCGTATTATGTATCTGACCAAAAGACTAAACAAGTAAGCATATTTGTAAGAAAATATATTACTAGAATAAGTCAGATTCAAACTAAAAGACAGTAAACTGTTATCAAACATAAAGAAACATATCCATATATAAATATGCTTTATGATATGTTATGATAGACAGGTCATCGAGTAGGAAGCAAAAATGAAGTAAAATAATCTTACCTACAGTGAACCACTAATGATCCCCGTAGCTTACACGGTGTTGAACTGACTTTTCTATGAAATTTCACTAAATTTGCTTTGTCTGGTACACCATGATCTGGCCATTCTGTGAAATGAAAGTGATGGACCAGTCTTTTTGTCTGAGTCTAAGTTAAGAAAAATATCATTGAGAATACAAAACAACATGAATACACACACAAGCGAAAACATCAATAATTTTAATTCAATAATACAGATAGTATATATGCACATTGGAAAAGAAATCGTTAATGACAACACTTCAACAAAGATGTTGGTACGATATTCACACGTCAATTTATGACCAATCCTTTTGATGGTTCTAAATTATACAAATACACACACATGATTTCTTATATTTATTCATAGAAAAAAACGGCTTTAAAGGCGGGAAAAGGCGAAGATAAATTATATACAAATGTCTCGTGCTACAAATGTAAGATGGAGAAAAATGAAATTGCATGTTTGTATGTCCTTTGCTGAACCGAGCATGCGTTGGTTCATTTACAGCAAACTTGAATCACTTGGGTAAAATTATGGGTATATATCCCATTTAATTCACAAAATAAAGTGATTTCGGGAATACTAGCATTTTTACACATATCATGTAAACTTTTACACGATTATAAACTTTCATGGTAAGATTAAGAAGAATTTATATCATCATTCGCTCGTAAACCAACAAAGCTTGTACAACAAATGTGGAGTGATATCAACTTCTTTTCTTTTGATACCGAACAAATATAGAAAGTATGGCATGTTTTCGGTTTGTGCAGTTGCACGCGCACGTTTTTTGGCGGCTGTGTGACTTTTTGTTAAATCTCCGTAGATCTCCTAAGACGACGTACAATGACTAACTTTTAAGAATGAATACCTGGTCGATTTTGATGATCATCTAAGTTTAAAGCATGAACTAAATTAGTTTTTAAATGTTGTGTTGTCTTGTTTTAGTTCCTTCGTTCTGTGTCTTGTGTCCATTCTTGTTTGTGTCTCTTGATTGTTCATTCTTAATTGCACCTTCGATTTTCTCTAACGTTTATTATCGCTCAGATATAAAATAGTAGTAAAGACGAAATGTCAGCAATATATATCTAAAAATCTAATAAAAGAGAAAGAGGAACGATATAACTTTTGGTCCTTTTTTACTTAACTTTGATTCTGGTATCGGCATATTTACTATGTATTATCTCTTAAACCAACAGAGATCCAACTAAATAAATCAACTAACATGGCAAGCCAAGTATATAGTAAATTTTTAAACGGAAACACGGATTTAAGACTTTTTTGAGCAGACGGAAAAATAAATCGCTTGTCGCAATAAAAAGTTTTTGCATTTTCCATAAATGAAAAAAAAAAATGATTTGGTTACGACGCCCACTCCCGTCAAAACTGTAAGTACTATCATATGATAGAGCGAACTTAGTTTATCCAGTCTGGAAGGGCATGTAAATAAAAACATTATACTTACTGTTTTATTTATAATTTCTATGCATCGGTCAATATAAATTGTATGTTTGTTCTCTAAAGTCATATTAAGTGTGAAGTGTGTTAATTCTAACGGTGATGTCGTGGTTTGTGGCCAATATTGTTCACACTTTATCTATAAATACAAATATATTCATATGTTAAATTACTCAACATTGTCGTTCGCCATTCATCGCATTTCTTAATTGTCATTACGTTTGATATATTGATGGAGGAAGCGGAGCAGCCAAAGAAATGTCACCGACTGGATCGCACCTGTTATATACGTAGATGTAATTCGAACTAGCATGCTATCTCAGCCACAACTCCTCGGAAACACAATTACATTAATATTTCTGAGAAGAGTTTAAAGACAACTAAGGGTAATCAGAATTTGTTAATCGAAGAAAAACAGACAACTAAATGGTCAAAAGAAAAAAGACAAACAACGACTTAAAAACATACACATAAAACTAAAGATCGAGTAGATGTTAAAATAAATATGCTGATATGATATCTAGACAACATAATATGTACAGCGTTGGAATATATAAAAAATCGTTTCTACGAATATTTCTGTCTAGTTTCTCAGCGTGTGCAAATGCATTTTTATGTATTCCGACAATGTACGTATATTGTGTTTATCCTTCAATATCAAAACACAAAAAAAAAAAACTGCCAAACTCTAAAAAAAGACCAGATATAATGTTGTTCTAATCGTTTTTGATGGTGTTCCATGTGATGTCAGCGTTTATACTGTTACCGTTTCTTACCGTTGCACAGTACGAATCGCGTACCAGAAAAAAACTATATCTTGATTTATGATGACACTATTCATGTATAGAAAAACACTATATCTTGGTTTATGATGACACTATTAATGTATAGCAAAAAAATATCTAGTCAATGTAATTTGACTGCTCGAATTGAACCAGGGCAGGATAATTGCTTTAGTATGGTGCCATCAGTATTGATTAACAGGGCAGGATAATTGCGTTAGTATGGTGGCATCAGTATTGATAACGATAAATAGTTTGTACACAGTAAAACATTACATATGCACAATATTGTATAATCTACATTATAATTGTCTCAAGTCAAAATCACAGAGCTAAAGATAGGCACAGAACATATCATATACCTTAGTTATGAGGTACTACGGGAGTCCCTTATTTAATAAAAAAACAACAACGGAGCATTGATTCGCGTATTTGATTCGGCCTATGCATTGTAGAAGATGATCATGTAGAGGGAGAGATTGACGGTATACTCGTAATGGATCAATTAGGCTATGCATTTATGACCCGTTCTTCCGATCGTCGTTTATACAATTAGCATTATTATTGATATATTATTGAGAAAAAAAAAAACGTTTTAAGAGTGACGTAAACAACCTCACCAATATCAACAAAACGAATAATTACATTTCAGCTCAAATCAATTAATACACAAAAGTATGATGTATTCCTATGGAAACCCGGGCCATGAATTGAGACAGGCAAACAATATGGCACTGTTAAATGAGATACCAACCCTCTTCATTTTTATTCATTGGATCTCAAACAGCAATGCACACATAAACAATCACCTTAGCTTTCACTCACAATGACTACACAATATTTGCCTAATGGGATCCCTGGGGTTGTTGTTTTCTTTGTTTATATTTCGCAATGTGATGTCGGTCACAATCATGACAGTATTTGTAAGATTTCTTTATCCGTATGTTATTTTCTTGTTGATAATCTCTCGTCGGGGAAGTGAATTACTATACGCCAAATGACATCAAAACAACAAAGATGCCTAGATGTAGAGTTTATCAACAGAAGGAACGAGTACAGCACATACTCATTTTAGGGTATGAATTATACTCATTATTGAGGAACCTACTGTGACTGTAAAATGTAGAACAGCAATAAAAGTGTTGTTCCTTTACTTTATTTTCTGTCTGACATATGGCATTTTACTCACATTCAGATAACACTTGCATGTCTGAACCATTTCATTAAGAAGGGGAATTTGAGATCATAAAACTAGATTAACTCCGCCACTCTTTTTGCACTGTCTGTTACAAGCCAGGAAAGTGAGCGGTCATTTGTGGTATTGATTTTCTTTTCATTTTGTTCTTATTAATAAACAAAAAATAATAAACATGCACAGATTAGCTTACCCTCAAAAGACCGCATACTATCACAATAATGAGCAATATAAGTATGTGCAGTACAATACTAGTCAGTGAATGATAGTAATTAGTTGATGTTCAGCTGACAAAGTAGAATTTGTTCGTTAAACACCATTACTATTGAGACAAAACAAAATGTGTTATGTATATAAACGCATTGTACTGAGTTAAAGTAATAAATATTGCAATAATTACCTTCACTCCTTCGGTTAGTTTTGTAACCATTACAATTTTACCGACATTTTCTTGCCAAATCATCTGCCAAAAATCATTTAACGTTATCTTCTTTGGTCCTGGAATGCAAAGCATACAAATATCGTTATATATGTATTGCCCTTGGAGATCCAATTATCTAGAGATGGGGATATCTCTCTAACCGATTTAACCACGAAACATATGTGTGTCTGTCGCTAGCCAGAATCTGGATTTCTACCGCCATATGTCATGGTCTTTTATATGTTCAATACGTTTAGGTGAGAGGTGACTGTCTGTTTTGTTGATATTGATGGAATTGTTGACCATCACTGCTTACACTCTCTTTACATAAAATACAATATTTTTTTTACAATAATCGTTCTACTCAATCGAAATTAATTATGAAACAACAAAAGTTATTCTTTATTTTAATGTCCGTGGTTGTGTCACTTCTTGATGTGTAGATAAATCAAGATCTATTTTAAAAAAAATCAAATATGTGATCTTATTAATTTATTTTTGAGAATACTACATTTTTAATATTCATACCCTGAGTAGCTATATACGCTCTGTCATGGCTGTAACTCTGAAAATGTAGTGTGTTAAGAAATTACTTCACTTCCTCTTCAGAAATCATACTAACAACAAAAATATTCAATATAAACAATTCATCCCAAAACATAGACACAATGGTACCGATTTACTGTTTAGACATGTGTAAATACAAATATAAGATAACCTGTTCATCATAATTCTAAAATCGCCTTCTAAGCCATACACTATTTACTCCATTATATACTATGTGATACAATATATGCATTAAACCTACATACGAATTACGCATGTGACATATATATCTAGCGAGAAAAGTGAACGGTCATATATTATGGGTACCGATGTTGCCTGCTTCTACTATTTTGGATTTTGGAACTGTTCCGACAGTGTGGTACTTTTTGTTATTCGTTTTATATACATTTGTATAATGATAATTCCATGTTGCCTACCACGACATTATTTGGTCACTGTATTATAATTGCTTGTTAATATTTCTAACAACACAAGCATTCATACCTTTATATAATTGGCATTTACATAGTCTGTGATACTGGCTTCTGTTAACTTAACCCTTGAATGGTCATCTAAATATTAAAACATATAAAACCTCATATGAACAGTATGTCAAGACTCGATAAATCAGGATTTTGCTGGTTTTGAATCTTTGTTTAAATAAGGGCTCATGATATATTTGAGTTTAAAATGGGCGATCGAAATGTTTCAATAATAATATGTTTATATACACACAAAACGTGTCACCAAATCATGCTTTTTACTGTGTTGGATATAGTATGTTGCTGTCAAGAATATGCAATATTTCATTAGACTAAATCTACATTGATATTGGACCTGCATTGGCAAGAATTCCACCATATCGTGGCGTTAAGAAGTAACAAAAAGTGACTATTACAAATGAGTATTGTTATATTTATTGTCATATTCTTTACATAGATAATATTTTAATATTTATCATATGTTTAACTTATATAATATATCTTACATGGAAATGTAGTCAGATAACGGTTCTTTTGCTTGTTTTCTTCCTTTGTTCCCTCCGTGTGTGGATATTGTAATCCTACTGGTAACATCTGTAACAATACATTGATTGTTACTTAACATCAACTTAAAAGAAAAACTTAACGGAATTTCAGCTGGTTTCTTTGCTAGCTCAAGATTACAAATAATAAATTATGTAGATAATAAGGTACTGGAATGCAAGGGCCTAGTGTTTCTTTTGTTACAGGTAAATGAGGGGATAGAACAGTGTGCTTGCAACTGGCAAGTGAAGACCACTGCACTTCATCTTATACGTTAAGTAGTAACATGGAATTCTCCGATCACGAAGCACTCGTTTATGTCTCGTTTTAAGGGCTAGTTATGTACTTGATTCTAATCTTACGAAGTGGTTGTATCTCCCAAGTAGACTTTATTTCTACATACCAGTGGCTTACCTTATACACTGTAGCAATACAACTATTCCAAATATTGTAAATGTATCATACTAGATAATAATAGTTTTCTGGTACTCACATGTGGACAATACCTACATGACGGCATCATTTCGGTATGAGGGAGGTTTTGGTCTATACAATCATCTTAACACCGACAAATTTGCATCAAAGTTTCTGTTAAGCTACGGGATTGAGTAGTCGTGTATATTTGGGCTATCGATTGTTCCTCAGTTTTTACGATTTTCCTATTAGATTATGGAAATGTGATATGTTGCTTTTTTTCTTTTTATTGTATTATCATATTACCTTGCAATAAAACAATAACCATACATACAAATATTAAGATATCAACATGAACAATATTTGTTCTGTATCAAGAACTTCTTGAAATTAAAAAACAAATAGTTGAGAATATTTAATATTGTTTTTTTTATTTGTTGAGTATTAGATATTTATAAGTATATTAAAACAACACGCCAGTAAGCTGATTGTGCAATAGTGCTTCAAGTTATTTGCCTAAAATATAAATTTGAGCATAATTATTAATATTTTAGCACTAGTTATAGACATCAACAAAATAGCATTTTCCGGAAGCATTGTCCGATCTTAGCACTTATACTATGTATCGAGTATCAGAGTTTTGGAAAATCCTACTAGACTAGACAACTCACGAAATGTAGAATCGAATGCAAATTATGAGCCCTAAATGATCCCAAAAATATTTTGTTATTTGCTTTAAGATGGTCAATGAATTACATTTACTGTAAAGGGAGGCAATAATAAACGATTCTTACAGAAAATTCTTCTTTAAAATCTGTACTTTTCTTTTTCATTTCTACAACCATGGCGATACGATACTTTGAAATCTTCTCACTCAATTCTGTGTTAGAATACATATTACCACACTCCTTTGTGTCATTGACGTATAACTCTTCTTTCTGACCGACGTGTTCAACGTTTATAGTCATTATATCTGTAGATGAAGTAGGGTTTGTATCATTACCCCATAGGTCTCCTTTCACTACATTATCATATTGTGGTCCGCCATATCTATTGTTGACACGACCTAATGATAGAAATCAGAAATATGTAAACATCAATGATTTTTAATATTATGTTTAATTTTACATACAACCATTTGACTGGTTCGAACCCATATCGGGTCAATCAAAAGACTATGAAAACATATATATCCAATTTAGTGTGCATGACACATTTGTTGGAAAACAAACTTACATCAGATATACCAAATGTTAAAAGAGATTGCAAGGCCAAATTTATTATACAGTCTATTGGGGGCAAGAGTATCAACTGGCCTAAACAGAGTGACACCAATCAGATAAGGTTACCTGTGACTGGGGGATGAACTTTATTTTTAATAACATTTGCATTATTTTGGGACTGTAAATTTCAATTATAATTATATCTTATAAACCATATCAGTCCGGAAGTAATCACTATTGAACGGATGATACCCTCAGGGATTAGTATTCTACAATCAGAGGTATCATCCTAGTTATATTTATTTAATCGTAAACATTTAATTTAGTGCGTACGGTACGTTTCGGAAATAACCTTCATCAGGTGAACTCAAAGTCAAAAAGATTAGAAGGCCAAATAATTCAGAAGTTCGTGGGAACAAGAATATCAAAGGGTCTACAAACGATAGCCAAACTTATCTAAGGTTACCTATGATATACAGTTGTATTTGGTGCCTCTCATCTAAATTTGTTCTCGTCTTGATACATGTATAGCTGAAATAGTGTTCGCTAAACGGCAATCACTTACAATAGAATTAAAGGAATGAGTTATTAAGAATGAACATTATATAATTAGCATTGCCTCTCTGTACAAAGGATATGAAGACAGTAAAGGACAAAATGCAATGACCAAAAGAAGAAAAAAGATAAAAACGGCCGACAAACATTAGACATAAAAAGAACGATTGGACAACAGAAACCACACCACAACTGGGGATGCACTCAGGTGCTCCGGAAGGATGGGCAGTTCCCGCTTCTCTAGTTATACTTTTTCTTGTTACAATATGGTGATAAATAATGAAATGTCGCTGGTTACTCGTTGCTTAATCAATAGATAGTAAATAGGAAATAAAACTAATACACATTAGATTTATACCTGAATGGTATTTGACGCCCTTTGTTTTCTTAGTGTTCTTGTCATTTCTCTGTCTTCTCTTCCTACAATACCAATTATATTCGTATCACGTATAACCCGGAAACAAACATGTGAAATAAAGCCACAATCTGTTTAGATCAAATAGTCCAATGACCATGTTGGATCTTATTATTGCTTTGTGTTTGTTGTACTTCTAAATAAAAACTGCTGAACCATATGCACGTAACTTTCCAAAGTGGTGTTCTGGGTGGTCATCCAAATGGTTTATGGCTTTCATTGAAATCAGAAATCAATCATGGTAGCAAGCGGGCAATTCGGATTGACTGAAATTTAAATACTTCCCCTATACGTGTTATGGAATTGTTATTTGGAAACAAGGTTATTTGTTGATCGAAACGTAAGATGGTAGTCCTCGTAAAACAAACGACTCGATGGAGGAAAATATGAAATATCTTGTTTTCGAAGACTACATGATTGG
Source organism: Gigantidas platifrons (assembly GCA_002080005.1). NCBI lineage: Eukaryota > Metazoa > Mollusca > Bivalvia > Mytilida > Modiolidae > Gigantidas > Gigantidas platifrons. The sequence goes on from MJUT01022734.1 coordinate 86,254, forward strand.
ATGAATGAACCCAAGTTATACATTAATGATATTTGAATACTATTTTATAAACTTTGTGCTGACAGAGCTTATAGTAAATTCTGATATTATCACCGACGCATCAAATAGTTGGGGGTACTGTCTAACCAATGAACCATTTAAAGCAAAAACTTGAAATTTCGATTAAATAAAAGTTGTATATTAATGTTCATTTACAAAATATACCTTTTTTTTCTTTAAAGGAGATATTCGAAGAATAGGAACATAGGCAAACTTTTAATGTTTTGATATCTTCCGAAAAACTTACCATAACTTACGCACATATATTTAGAAGATACCCCATATACCACAACTAACAAACATACCTTTAGAAAATACCTCCAGCTGCAACAATAAGCAAATATACCTGTAATGAATACACCATCTAACACTTCTAGCACAAAATAGAAAATACCCCCAGATACCACACCTAACAAAGATAACCGTAGAAGATACCTCAGCTACCACTACTAACAAACATTCATATAGAAGATACACCAGCTGCCAATACGCAGAGGATACACCAGCTACCAAAACGTAGAAGATACACCTGCTGCCAAAATGTAGAAGATACACCAGCTGCCAAAATGTAAAAGATACACCAGCTGCCCAAACGTAGAAGATACACCACACCAGCTGCCAAACGTAGAAGATACACCAGCTGCCAATACGTAGAGGATACCGCAGTTGTCAAAACTATAAAATATACATTTAGAAAATATATCCAGCTACAATTAACAAAGATACTTGTAGAATAAACCCCCCAGCTAACACAAATAACAAAAATCCATGTAGAAGACACCCCAGCTACCACAACTAACAAAATATCATGTAGAAGATACCCCAGAAACTATAACTAACACAAATATACCCTACAATATAGCTCCAGCAGCTACAACTAACAAAATAACCAAGGCCGCTCCTATTCCTCCTACGATAGCTACTGGTTTTGCTATTTCGTCGCTTAGTATTGCTGCAAGTATTATTTTGTTAGCATAGATAAGTAAAACTCAATATGAATATTCATGCATCTCTATTACCAAAAACAAAATATATGTAAATATATAAATTTCATTAAAATATGAGTTTTAAGCTGCAATATTAAAGAATTAGAACGCTTAAAAGTTGCATTATATCCCTTTGTGTTCATTATTCATTAGTATATATCGTGTCTGAAATATCATATTTGTAATTTTCAAATGACAATAGGGGGCGTCGTGGTCGTTACCGTATGGTAATTGGATCTATAACTACCTGTGTAATCAGTGTCTATTTCCACTACAGTTGTGAGTTCGAACCAAGGTGGAGGAAACTGGAGTTCCCGGAGAAAACCACCGAGCTGCCGCAAGTCACTGACAATTTTATCACATAATGTTGTATCGAGTACACCTCGCCACGAGCATGATGCGAGCTCACAACTTTAGTGGTGAGTGACAATAATTGCATAATAGTAATAACCCCAATTATCGTTCAACTATGAACATGAATTTATAGACGTATATATCGTCTCAAGCAAGTGACAATCATACAATGCACATACCCAACTAGATCCTGAAATGATACAAGGTTTTGCAAAGCGTTTTAGGAAAATGCAAGACTTTTAAAATTTGTAACGTGTTTTACTATGTACTTCCAAATAGCCTCAATAATAATACCAAACAAATTTGTAGGTAGCAGATAATTATAAAAGCTTAAATTATAAAATACCTTGATCGCACTTTAAACCCAAATAACCTGGTTTACATGTGTCTTTAATCGTACATAAACCTTCAACATTGTCACATTTCTCAGACAAACAGTTGTTACATGATGTGTTACAGTTCAGGCCATATGTTCCTTTCTCACAGGCTGAAATATCATACATATCCGTACCAATAATGTCGATATTCAAGATAGCAAGACGACATTGTGTAATGTACGATCTAATATTATATAAAAAAAAATTAATGGACACAAAAGATTTACATTTTGCTATTTGTTATTTATGCTATGATAACTTTAAAAGGAACGTAATTTCTTGACAATATCATATTTTCGAGACAAACAAGTAGAACAGGCCATAGCACAGCTGTGACCCCGCCGGACCCTGATGGCAAACTGAAAATGGATACTAGTAAAATAGACATAAGCTCGTGATATTCAGTCGTCGATTGGCAATATCAATATGAAAATTTGGTATTACAGATGTATAACATTCCAGCAGGTTGAGGCATGAGTTATCTGTAAAATAGCAGCAGGTACCCTAGTCGGAGAGATGATCCAGTAAAAGAAACGATTCGAGAAAAAAACTGGCGTAAAAGTAATGTTCCTTTCTCACAGGCTGAAGAAAAAAAGGTAAATGTAGATTAAAGGAAGACCACGACGGAACAATTATATGTTCTTACTCATTAATATTGAGTACTGAGCAGAGTAGCAGCAAATACCAATTATATATTATCTTGTTTGAACGACCGGATCGTTTCCGCGATGTTCTGCATTCGTGACTCGCGCTAACCATTACGTTACTGAGGAGGGTTTCAATATAAGAGGACAACGATTTTCAGTTATGACAAAGCAAGGACAATGAATAATATTCGTGAATAATAGCCAGTATCATATTATACAAGTCTTATATAGAGAACATTAATATCGGTAGCAAAAACATGGAAGTAGAAATGCAGGGTCAGTGAAGATGTTAATTCTTTATGATTACTTTGTCAGTTTTTAGCAATTGTACATAACAACAATTGTAGCGTCTGTTTCTTAAAAGAACCAGCACGACTAATTATTTTCAGGTTTTAAGATATAGTTGTGTTGATGTTTAAGCCCATTTAAAATTACGTTTATAAAGCACAAAGTTCAATATGATAGAATGAATACGTTGATTATACTTTCAGAACATGTGCGTGGTTTCCATCCAGAATCACAATCCCCATTTGGACACTGTCCGTTCTCGTTGTTACAACTGGCTCTATTTAAACAGTGACATATACTCCTACATCCTTCACCAAAGGAACCTTTATCGCACACTGTAATTAAAAAGTATAGCAATAATGAAAAAGAGATATTTGTCACTGAAAATAATACCTGTAGCTAGTCAACTCAAAATAACACGATCATTGTCAAGCAAATGTATTATTGCTGACAAATAGTGTTAGTCATGCACACATTGACATGTATTTTATGTAAATTAATGGATTCACTGATAAACATGAAGTACAAGTCTCTACCACTGATCAGGAATACGCAAGGGGACGGTTTTCATGATAGGAAGACCACTAATTTAGGATATGACAAAATCAGGCTGAAATATCATACATATCTTTAAAAGGAACGTAATTTCTTGACAATATCATGTTTTTGAGACAAACAAGTAAAACATGTCATAGGACAGCTGTGACCCCACGAACCCTGATGGCAAACTGAAAATGGATACTAGTAAAATAGACATAAGCTCGTGATATTCAATCGTCGATTGACAATATCCATATGGAAATTTCGTATTACAGATGTATAACATTCCGGCCGTTATTAAGGTTGAGGCATGAGTTATCTGTAAAATAGCAGCAGGTACCCTAGTCGGAGAGATGATCCAGTAAAAGAAACGATTTGAGAAAAAAACTGGCGTAAAAGTAATACAAAGCAACAAGATGTTAACACCAACTTTTGCTTAAATTTTGATTTATAAATGCTTTGTTGGTAGGTACTATTTATCTTACAAACTATAAAATACCTTGATCACACTTTAAACCCAAATAACCTGGTTTACACTCGTCTTTAATCTTGCATAAACCTTCAACATTGTCACATGTCTCAGACAAACAGTTGTTGCATGAGGTGTTACAGTTCAGGCCATATGTTCCTTTCCCACAGGCTGAAGAAATAAAGGTAAATGTAGATTAAGGAAGACCAAGACAGAACATTTATATGTTCTTACTCATTTAGAAACAGTCTGCGATAAATCCATGCAAAATCGTAAAAATTGTCCAAATGGGTAGTCAAAAGTTGTAAAACATGTTTACATTTTCATAATCTTTGGGTATTCAGAAGTTAAGATTTCCAAGAAAACATTTTTTTGCTGCATTATTTTTCAGTTAATAGCCTTATTTGCATATTCAGTGATTTATTTAAGAAATGTCGCCAAAATATACTATATTTAGACACTTTTCAAAGGTCGAGAAACATGATTTACTTTTGACATAAAATGTTTTTTGTATCAAATATCGCATAAAACATCATATAGGAACCCCAAAAATCCCATGTTAAGATTTTTTAGCATTTTGGCAAATTGCCAGAGAGGTTCATACTAAGGCTGTTAAAGTTAAGATGAATATGTTACATGCTACAATCAATATAAGTTTTCTCTTAAGATCATATTTTTAAGTTTAATTTTCCAATATATTTTCAAAGATGCATATTAGCTTTAAAATACCTGAAATTATTGAGCTTGGCAAATAATGGAGAATTAGTTAAAAATGTTGCCAAAATCTCCATAAAATGCTATAATTCAAGTAATTTTCACCCCTTGATATATAAACAGAAATGCTCAACACTGACAATAATTTATATGATATTTTTTTAATTTATGTTGAATAATATTTTTGGTAAAATGCAAGTTTTTTCTGCTATTATTTGTAAAATAAATAATGAATTACTCAATGGTAACCTCACTGCTACTTTTTTGAATTGTCTCCCTTAGTGGAAATCTTTAATCATTGACAAGATGGCGGCCTCCAGTGAAGCAAAGTTTCAATTCGGTGACGGTGCGATTTTTCTCATCTTGGAGGCTGTGGCAAATCCAACCACTACACAAATAACAAAGTAGACCAGATTGATAACTGTACAAAAGATACAACCACTCATCTCAACCGTCTGCACAGTATTGATGTATCGAGAGCAAACTTTCCAGAACAGAAGGAATTTTGATTTTATACAGAGGCGGTATTTTTCTGTTGATCGTGCCGCAAACAGTTTGTCAATATGTCCGTGGCACAGAGACTTTTTTTGGAATTTATTGGCGTGAAAATTCTATTAAGTGTCAATTCAAAGGACATCCAGTTGGCAGCAAGGCAAAAGCTGATAGAGGAATTACACCAACCCTGTCCAAGGAATACTGGCTTTTGACAAAGACAATTTATTCCAGTAGGATCAGGTAAAAGTCAAATATACAAGTCTTTGTCAGTGAAGATAAATGGAATCCCTTTTCATGCTTGATTTATGACTCAGGGGTTTTGAATGTGCATACATGTATTGCAATAGTCACTGACAGTCTGAGTTTAGACTTTTGAAGTCACTGTTGTGCCACTCTGAACAGGGACTTTAAATGACACTCCCTGCTCTGAAACACAATGAAAATTCTAATTAATTCAGTGTTTTCTCCAGACCAATATAGGACTGCACTTTGCAACACTATATTTCTTAGCACTGCTAAATGTACATGTACAATGTACCTGACTTGGAACATGAAGAAAATCATACAACTTGCACAGGTATTGTACATGTACCTTCATAATTGTTAGTTACAGATTGCAAGCATTATCTGAACTCCTTATCCATCCTAATAATAATTTACCTCTGCGCATCTGTCTCTACAGCTACTGTAACCCTGGAGGACATGTAATGGTAGCAATCTGATATTTTGCCACTTCAGTGTATTAAATGCTAAGTTGGAATATGCTATTGATGGTTGATTTTGACTGGGTTTCAATGGCTCATTTAGGATTAAAATTGCTCTATGCAAATTAAATTACAGATTCTCAGTGTTCAGCTTATATCTCCAAAACTATAATAGATTACTAATGAAGTTATAATTAAAGTTCTTTAATCATGTGTCAGAAACCTATGCTGGGTGGAATATTTAACCACAATCTAATTAAGCGATGTGTCAATCTTGAATATAGTGTCATTACTCCCCCCTCCCCCCACTGATCAGGGTGTGACTTTTGTGGTTGTATCCATCAATGCTCTGAAAAGCATTTGATTGGATTTCAGGTCTAGGCCTTAGATGTTTTGCATTAAGGTAGGTCACCACAAGAAGATTATTGAGTATGTTTATTTATTTTATTCTTTCAGATATTGAAACACTTGAAGATTCACAGCAATCAACATTAACCCAGACCACCAGCAATTTTTCCCAGCAATCCTATTCAGACTGGGAATTTTGTTTTATATTATCTTAACTGACTCTGGTATCATTACATTCAAACGAGCTAATTAGTTTGCAAAGAAAGTCCTATTGGTTTAGATACCTTAAATGGAAACTAGTCAAAATATGGTCAATTGGTAACTTTACAGCATTGATAAAGGGGGTCGTATAAACTTTTGCTTTATACTGGACAATGTCCTGTATAAAGCATTTTTTTAAATGGGGCCCATGGCGGGGAATACGAATTTTAATTATTTCTTTTATATAGAAAACAGTGAGAAAAAAATATAGTATTGCAGTATAAAGAAAATATAGGTATGGTGTCTTTTTATAAGAGATTTATTTGTATTCGGCACGAAACAGGGGGACTGCTCAGCAGAGCCTCGCAGTACCCCTGTTGCTTAGCCTCATCCAAATAAATCTCATATAAAAAAACACCATACCTATATTGTCTAAATCTTAGGAATTATACCCCCACTTGTAAGAGGGGGCATACTGCAGTCATCATGTCAGTCTGTTGTCTGTTTGTCTACAAACAATTTGGGCCACACTTGTCTCGGCTACTACTGCGCAGAATAATTTCATATTTGATACACAGCTTTGACCTGATGAGTTGAAGGTTTTCTTATATTTTGATTTCTTTTGGATTTCAACTTTTGTTTTATTATCTTGTTCAAATTTGAAACGAGTGGGAGTATCCTTAGCATGACATTGTGGGCATCCTCCTTTTTCTTTATTGTAATTTTTTCAGTTACAGTGTAACCTGTCTAAACCAAACCCTTTTCGGATTGAAGGATTTGTTTGGTTTATGCAGGTGTTCGGTTTACACAGGATCAAAATGCATTGAAAGTGATATGAATGGACTTAAGAAGATGTCTGGTTGAGACAGGTTTCCGGTTTGTTCAGGGTTCGGTTTATACAGGTTTCACTTATGTATTTTTCATTTAGATCCTTCCAAAATTTTTTATAAAATGTCCACGATTTGCCAAATTTTCCATGCTCATATAGATCTGTAACATGAGTATTCATTTAATTTTGTAATTGTCTTCGTTTAACATACTAGGATGTTTAATTACTGATGTTAATGGTCAACATTTCTAATACTATAAATACTAGAATATTACAATGTCTGCACCAAAGTAATCAAATTATCTGTGTATATTGTTTTTGTTACATGTAGTTGTACAATAAATGGTTATGCAATTTGGAATATTTCTGCTTGTCTTTGATAAAAACCAGCAAAAATGGACTTCAAACCACATTTGATTCACATGTTCTAATTGTGGAATTGTTGGAGATTTTAATATGAAATTAGATTGATTTTTTTTATTTTGGTGTTTAATGCCACTTTCAACAATATTCCAGATATATTGCGACCAGTTTTAGTGGTGGAGAAAGCCGGAGAGAACCACCGACCATGGGCAAGCAACTGATAAACTTTATCACTTGCGGCTGCGAGTCGAGTGCACCCTTTTTTGTAATTTACAAGACCTGGCGCGAACCCACGCCGTATTGGTCATAGGCTTGTATAAGTTGTTAGATCCAACGACCTAACTCATTGAGCCACCCGGACCTCAATATGAAATTAAATTTGGATAAATCTGAACATTGTTGTGTAGAAAATAAAATGCATGTTGCTAATAAGGAATAGTCCATTCAAAACTGAGAAAATGCCCCTCTTTTGCTTTATATTATGTACAAGATTGTGCGAATCACACACTTTGTCTGCATTTTCACAACATTATTTAGAAGAAAATGTCCCTTTTTACCCCAAATTTAATGTTTTTTTATTATTATATTTGGGCAAAACTGAGATACTAAATACATAATACTCATTTTACATTAATCAAGTCATTAACTGTTATGCATTTTGACTTTTGTACAGTTTTATTGAAACCTTTATAAAAATCGAAAATATATCAAAATTGCTATCATGCACATGTTTTAATTGTTATTTTTCAATATGAAGTGATTATTTGCTGAGCACCAATTTCTTGTATTTGGTAGATAAATATATAATCTTCATGTAATATGGCATATTACTGAAATCAAAACATGATCTTGAGAGATTGAGGCTTTTAAAAATCGTCAAATTTTGCTGATTCAGCACTTTTTCAAAACCATGCGATATGAAATTGCGAATGAGTCTATTGAAAAATGTTAAAACTTTAAGATTTTTCTAAATTTTCTTTCTTTTTTGATGGTTGATTAGAATATGTGTTAATAATAAGCTCTTATTTTTCAATAACAATGAATAATTGCATGTCAAAACACCTTAAAAAGGGTCTAAAACAGCCTTCTGGTAGTACACAAAATGACCATTATAGATTAATCTGCATACACAAAAAATGGCTTGATATTTTTTCAAAATATTTTGCAAATATAATAGTAACCTATAAGGTATCTTATAAACAAAATATCAGACCAATTGGAATATTTTGGATTTAGATCATTTTGCATGGTTTTCTCACAGACTGGGCTCTTAATACTTAGCAGAGTAGGAGTAAATACCAATTATATATTATCTTGTTTGAACGACCGGGTCGTTTCCGCGATCTTCTGCATTCGTGGCTCGCGCTAACCATTACGTTACTGAGGAGGGTTTCAATATAAGACGACAACGACATTCGGTTATGCCAAAGCAAGGACAATGAATAATATTCGTGATAAATAGCTAGTATCATATTATACAAGTCTTATATAGAGAACATGAATATCGGTAGCAAAAACATGGAAGTAGAAATGCAGGGTCAGCGAAGATGTTAATCCTTTATGATTACTTTGTCAGTTTTTAGCAATTGTATATAATAACAATTGTAGCGTCTGTTTCTTAAAAGAACCAGCACGATTAAGTTTTTGCAGATTTTAAGATATATTTGTGTTGATGTTCAAGCCCATTTAAAATTACGTTTATAAAGCACAAAGTTCAATATGATAGAAGGAATAATTTGATTATACTTTCAGAACATGTGCGTGGTTTCCATCCAGAATCACAATCCCCATTTGGACACTGTCCGTTCACGTTGTTACATCTGGCTCTATTTAAACAGTGACATATACTCCTACATCCTTCACCAAAGGAACCTTTATCGCACACTGTAATTAAAAAGTATAGCAATAATGAAAAAGAGATATTTGTCACTGAAAATAATACCTGTAGCTAGTCAACTCAAAATAACACGATCATTGTCAAGCAAATGTATTATTGATGACAAATAGTGTTAGTCATGCACACATTAACATGTATTTTATGTAAATTAATGGATTCAGTGATAAACATGAAGTACAAAATATCTACCACTGATCAGCAATACGCAATAAGGCGGGTTTCATGATAAGAAGACCACTAATTTTGGATATGACAAAATCAGGAACAATGGAGAATATTCGTGAATAATATTTAGTATCACATGATACAAGTCTTATATAGAGAAAGTAATGTCGGTAACACAAACATGGGGAGTAGAAAAACAGGGTCAGATTTGGTTTTGGTTTAGGTTCATTGTGTCTTACGCCACTTTAAACAATATTTCAGTTATGTCGTGGCGGTCAGTTTTATTGGTGGAGGAAACCGGAGTACCCGGAGAAAACCACCGACCTGTCGCAAGTCACTGACAAACTTTATCACATAAGGTTGTATCGAGTACATCTCACCATGCGGAGTTCGAACTCGCAATCTTAGTGGTGATAGTCACTGATTGCACCGGTAGTTGTAAATCCAAATACCATGCGACCATGACGGCTCCAAAACAGAGTCAGAGAAGGTAATAACTTTGCATTATTTCTTTATCAATCTTTATAGTTTCTTTTTGTGAACAGTAAACAATAAATGTAGTATCTATTACTTAAGATAATCGGTCATGCGCATGATTGATTCCCCCTAACTTTAGGCAGAGTTTTGTTCATGCTCACTTCCATTTAAAATCCTGTTTATTAAACATAAACTCTAATATGATAGTAGAAGAAATACGTTGACTTTACTTTCAGAACATGTGATTGTTTTCCACCCAGCATCACAATCCCCACGTGGACACTGTCCGTTCACGTTGTTACATCTGACTCCATTTAAACAGTGACATTTACTCTTGCACTCTTCACCAAAGGTACCTCGATCGCACACTGTAATTAGAAAGCATAGCAATAATAAAAAATAATATACTTGTGTATGAAAATAATAACAATAGACATTCAACTCTAAATAACACGATCAGTGTAGACTCGGAAACTTTTAAAAACAATAAATGGCCACACAAAATGAAGATCGCTTAAATTATCAAATATTTTGAGGTTTGAGGTAGTTGTTTGTGTTCTTGATATGGGTAGAATCGTTCATCATCATTGAATGTTCAATATTTTGATAAACGTTTAAATTTAATTAATGTGTATCTTTGTTTTCTGGGAGATATATTCTAAGGGCTAACGATGTACGTTTTATTTGTTTGTAGTCTATTAATTCCTTATATATATTTTTGTGATATTTCTTGCATAGAAAACAAAACATTAATATATTGCGTATAAAATTTAATACCTTGATTACATTTTTCACTCTTCCACCCAGATGTACAGCTGTATTTACAGACACCAGTTACTGGGAAACAAGTTTGCCATTTACAATTACTGCATGTATCGTTACAGTTGAAACCATATTGTCCCCGAGAACATGCTAAAAATAATTCACATTTATTTTAGAAAGAACGAATATTATTGATAAACGAGGATATAATAGACTGGGTTTGAAACTATTGTCTTCCAGTGGACCATCAATAACTCACAGCAAACGTTTGATACTTAGTTATTGTTAGAAGTTGAACTGTAAGGATCGTGACCTTCTTCATACACTCTGAACTCAACTACATCTCGTCCTAATGGTGTACATGTATATTATATTCCCCACAACCAACACATGCCCCTTTTGGAAAGACTATAGCTTCGTTTATAACATTTATGACATTAACCGTTAACTGCGAAACAAGATTTGGAGTTTTCAAACACAGAATGTTTCTAACGGTTTATTCCATATATCAACGACAGTATGAGAAGACACACAAATGATTATAGCAAGCAATGTATTATAGATATAAAATAGTGTTAACCATGCGCACATTGACAAGTATTTTCTCTTCATTACTGGATTCACTGATAAATATGAAGTACAAAATCTCTACCACTGATCAGCAATACGCAATAAGGCGGTTTTCATGATAAGAAGACCACTAATTTTGGATATGACAAATTCAGGAACAATGGAGAATATTCGTGAATAATAGTTAGTATCACATGATACAAGTCTTATATAGAGAAAGTAATGTCGGTAACACAAACATGGGGAGTAGAAAAAACAGGGTCAGATTTGGTTTTGGTTTAGGTTCATTGTGTTTTACGCCACTTTAAACAATATTTCAGTTATGTCGTGGCGGTCAGTTCTATTGGTGGAGGAAACAGGACTACCCGGAGAAAATCACAGACCTGTTGCAAGTCACTGACAAACTTTAACACATAAGGTTGTATCGAGTACATCTCACCATGCGGGGTTCGAACTCACAATCTTAGTGGTGATATTCACTGATTGCACCGGTAGTTGTAAATCCAAATACCATGCGACCACGACGGCCACAAAACAGAGTCAGAGAAGGTAATGACTTAGCATTATTTCTTTATCAATCTTTATTAGTTTCTTTTTGTGAACAGTAAACAATAAATGTAGCATCTATTACTTAAGAAAACCGGTCATGCGCATGATTGATTCCCCCTAACTTTAGGCAGAGTTTTGTTCATGCTCACTTCCATTTAAAATCCTGTTTATTAAACATAAACTCTAATATGATAGTAGAAGAAATAATTTGACTTTACTTTCAGAACATGTGATTGTTTTCCACCCAGCATCACAATCCCCACGTGGACACTGTCCGTTCACGTTGTTACATCTGACTCCATTTAAACAGTGACATTTACTCTTGCACTCTTCACCAAAGGTACCTTGATCGCACACTGTAATTATAAAGCATAACAATAATACAAAATAATATACTTGTGTATGAAAATAATAACAATAGCCATTCAACTCTAAATAACACGATCAGTGTAGACTCGGAAACTTTTAAAAACAATAAATGGCCACACAAAATGAAGACCGCTTAAATTATCAAATATTTTTAGGTTTGAGGTAGTCCTTGAGGTGTTCTTGATATTGGCAGAATCGTTCATCATCATTGAATGTTCAATATTTTGATAAACGTTTACATTTAATTAATGTGTATCTTTGTTTTCTGGGAGATATATTCTAAGTGCTAACGATGTACGTTTTACTTGTTTGTAGTCTATTAATTCCTAATATATATTTTTGTGGTATATCTTTGCATAGAAAACAAAACATTAATATATTGCGTATAAAATTTAATACCTTGATTACATTTTTCACTCTTCCACCCAGATGTACAGCCGTATTTACAGACACCACTTACTGGGAAACAAGTTTGCCATTTACAATTACTGCATGTATCGTTACAGTTGAAACCATATTGTCCCCGAGAACATGCTAAAAATAATCCACATTTATTATAGATAGAACGAATATTATTGATAAACGAGGATATAATAGACTGGGTCTGAAACTATTGTCTTCCAGTGGACCATCAATAACTCACAGCAAACGTTTGATATTTAGTTACTGTTGGAAGTAGAACTGCAAGGATCGTGACCTTCTTCATACACTCTGAACTCAACTACGTCTCGTCCTAATGGTGTACATGTATATTATATTCCCCCACAACCAACACATGCCCTTTTTGGAAAGACTATAGCTTCGTTTATAACATTTATGACATTAACCGTTAACTGCGAAACAAAATTAGGAGTTTTCAAATACAGAATGTTTCTAACGGTTTATACCATATATCAACGACAGTATGAGAAGACACACAAATGATTATAGCAAGCAATGTATTATAGATATATAATAGTGTTAACCATGCGCACATTGACAAGTATATTCTCTTAATTACTGGATTCACTGATAAATATGAAGCAAATATTTATACCACTGATCACGATTACGCACTGAAGCGGTTTTTATGATAAAAAGACCACTAATTTAGGATATTGCAAAAGGAGAGACAATGAATAATATTGATGAATAATGGGCAGTATCACATCATACAAATCTTATATAGAGAAAGTAATATCGGTAACAACAACATGGGGACACAAGCAGGGACAGTGGATTTAAGTCGAGTAATGTAGGTTATGTCGAGTAATGTACAGTTATGTCATTTTGTGCAACATTACTGTATAGGGAAAGTCATATCTGAAACAAAACATGGGAAGTGCAAAAGCAGGGTTAGTAAAGATATTAATTGTGAATGTCTTTATCAGTTTTTCGTTAATCTTTTTGTGAACAACAATAAAATTGTAAATGTAGCATTTATCACTTAAGAGATCAACAAGATTGATGTTTTTCTGATTTCTAAGTATATTTTTGTTCATGTTTCCTTTCGTTTACAATATTGTTTGTTTAGCATAACATCTAATATAATACAAGAAATATTGATTTTACTTTCAGAACATGTGCCTGGTTTCCATCCAGAATCACAATCCCTTCGTGGACACTGTCCGTTGACGTTGTTACATCTGGCTCCATTTAAGTAATGACATCTACTCTTGCACTCTGCACCAAAAGTACCATGATTGCACTCTGCAATTATAAAGCATAGCAATAATGAAAGAAGGAGATTTAGATGCACACACAAATGACGACCACTTATTTCATAAAATATCTTGAGGTTTGAGGTGGTTATCTTATGTTGTTGATATTAGTGGAATTGTTCACCATCCCTATTAAAACACCTTTTCATAATTATTGCACATCTCCTTATATTCATTACTTTGATAAAGGTTTAAATATCAATAAGATGTATTTGTATTCTGGTGGATATATTCTAAGTGCTAACGATGTACGTTTTAATTGTTTGTAGCAAATTAATTCCTAATATCTATATTTTTTGTGGTATTTCTTGCATAGAAAATAAGACAATACGATGTTGTATACATTATGTCATACCTTGATTACATTTGTCACCTATCCAGCCAGGTCTACAACCGTGCTGACACACACCAGTTACTGGAGAACAATTGTCCAGTTTACAATTACTGCATGTATCCCTACAGTTTCGTCCATATTTCCCTTGAGAACATGCTAAAATAATCAACATTTGTTTATAGATACCACGAAAATCATTGACGGATAAACGATAATATAATGAACAGGGTATGGTTGTTGATTACGAGCTGCAGGAAGTAAAACTGCAAGTATCGTGGTCATCTTCCTACACTCAACTACATCTCGTACTGATTGTTTCCAAGCATTTAATGATGACGCACAATCAATACACAACCTTTTAGAAGTGCTCTAGCTTCTATTAAAACTGTCTTAACATTACCCATTAACTAGGAAACACGATTTCATGCGCTAACATGCTAAGACCCAAGATAACAATATCTAACAAATGTATTATTGATGAAAAATAGTGTTAATTATCCACACATTGACAAGAATGTTCTATTAATTACTGGATTCACTCATAAACAAGAAGTACAAGTCTATGCCACTGATAACCAATACGGACTGAGACGGTTTTCATAGTAGAAAACCACTTATTGAGTAAATGACAAAATCAGGAACAATGAATAATACCCAGTATCATAATATACAAGTTTTACATAGAAAGTAATATAGGCAACAACAACATGGGAAGAATAAAAGAAGGGTCAGTGGACTTAAGTCGAGTAATGTAGGTCATGCATAGTAATGTACAGTTATGTCCATTTGTGCAACATCCCTATGTAGAGAAAATAATACCTGCAACAACATGGGAAATAAGGGTAATAACAAAATTACCGAACTCCGAACAATCTTACAAAGGGAAAATGAAAACACATAAGTATATAAACAGACAAAATCTGTCAACAACCGGAAAACTGGGAAAACCGAAATGACCCTGACTTGGTACAGGCATTTCCAAAGAAATGGTGGGTTGAATCAGATTTTACGGCACCAAACCTCCCGCTTTCATTACGGTTCAAAAGCATGGTCAATGAAGATATTAATTTGTATATCTTTATCAGTTTTTCATTAATCTTTTTGTGAAGAACTATAAAACTGTAAATATAGCGTCTGTCACTTAAGAGAACATTTAACAGCATTATGGATGTTTTTCTCATTTCTAGGTAGATTTTTGTTCATGTTCACTTCCATTTAAAGTCTTGCTTGTTTAGCATTAAATCTAATATAATACAAGAAATATATTGATTTTACCTTCAGAACATGTGCCTGGTTTCCATCCAGAATCACAATCCCCACGTGGACACTGTACATTCTCTTTATCACATCTGGCTTTATCTAAACAGTGACAACTACTCTTGCACTCTGCACCAAAGGTACCTTGATTGCACTCTGCATTTATAAAGCATAGCAATAATGAAAGAGAGAGATTTGTGAATGACAATAATAAATGTAACTAGTCAATTCAAAATAACACAATCAGTATCGACTCTGAAAATATCAAAAACATTAGATGCCCACAAAAATGACGACCACTTATTTTTATAAACTATTCTGAGGTTTTAGGTGGTTATCTTATATTATTGATATTAGTGGAATCGTTCACCATCCCTTTTCAAACCCCCTTTTCATAATTATTGGACATCCCCTTATATTCATTACTTTGATAAAAGGTTTAAATATCAATAACATGTATTTGTATTCTGGTGGATATATTCTAAGTGCTAACGATGTACGTTTTATTTGTTAATTCCTAATATCTATATTTGTTGTGGTATCTCGTGGATAGAAAATAAAACATTCATATATTGAATACATTATTTAATACCTTGATTACATTTGCCACTCTTCCATCCAGGTATACAGCCTTCTTTACATACACCAGTTACTGGGTTACACATTTGATGTTTACAATTACTGCATGTATCCCGACAGTTGCGCCCATATTTTCCCCGAGAACATGCTAAAAATAATCAACATTGACTTAATGAAGGCACGAACATTGTTGATAAACGAGGATATAATGAACTGGGTCTGAAACTGTGTTCTTCCAATGGACCATCTACAACTCATAGCAAACGTTTGATACTTAGTTACTGTTGGAACTTGAACTGCAAGGATCATGACCTTCTTCATACACTCTGAACTCAACTACGTCTCGTTCTAGTGGTGTACATGTATGTAATTATCCGCCACAATCAACACACGCCTCTTCCGAAATGTTCTAGCTTCGTTCATGACATTTTTTGTTTTACCAATAGCGTTAGCTGGGAAACAAGATTTTAAGTTTTCCAATACAGCATGTTTCCAACAGTTTATTCCATATCTCACGAGAGTATGAGAAACACAAAGATAACTATAGAAAGCAAATGTATTATTGTAGAAAATTAGTGTTAATCATGCACACACTGACATGTATTTTTTCCCCTAAATTAATGGATTCATTGATAAACATGAAGTAAAAGTCTATACCACTGATCAGCAATATGCACTGGGATGGTTTTCATGTTTACAAGACCACTAACTTAGGATATGACAAAATCTTTCGATGCACTTTTTGAAGAGATGATTAGACTATTCTTGACTTAATAGTTGAATTAGTTAAATAAAATATTACTTATTGGAAAAGACGTGTGAATAATAACCAGTGTCACATTATACATGTCATATATCGAAAAAGTAATATCGCCAACAAAAACACGAGTTGTACAAAAGAAGAATTAGTTAATATATTAATATTGTATGATACCTTATCAGTTTTTGATAATCTTTTGTGAGTATAAAACAATGAATGTAACGTATATCTCTTTACAGAACCATCTCGTTTGATTAAACATTGATTTTAAATAAATTTGTGTTCATGTTCAAATCCATTAAAAATGATGTATATTAACCATAAAGTCCAAATCCATAAGAGAAATAACTTAAATATACTTTCAGAACATGTGTCTGATTTCCATCCAGCATCACAATTCCCACGTGGACACTATTCGTTCACGTTGTTACAGCTGGCCCAATTTAAACAATGACAACTACTCATACATCCTTGTAGTATAATAGAAGAAATACTTTACCTTCAGAACATGTGCCTGGTTTCCATCCAGAATCACAATCCCTTCGTGGACACTGTCCGTTGACGTTGTTACATCTGGCTCCATTTAAGCAATGACATCTACCCTTGCACTCTTCACCAAAAGTACCTTGATTGCACTCTGCAATTATAAAGCA
>MJUT01022743.1:77104-88765 GCA_002080005.1 Gigantidas platifrons
TACCCTATGAAGTGATCATTTTTTAATCTGTTGTTTTACCTTTGCTCTGTTATTTTATAACGTAGTCAAGGAAAATCAAAGCAATTCCAGTCCATGTAACAATGGTGGTACGTGTCAAAGACTTACAGCTGATACATACCAATACCAGTGTACGCCAGGATATACTGGAACACTTTGTGAAGGTAAATCCACATCCGTAAGTTGAAGGGTTGTTAACACAATGGTCAATTAAAAAAAGACAAAGGGACAAACAACGATCTACAAAACACACACATAAAGCTAAAGATCGAGTAACACGACCCCAACTAAAAACCGGAATTGAACTCAGGTGCTCCGGAAGGGTAAGCGGTTCCTGTACTACTAGTAGCATAATATATGATGTAATGGTAATCGTGCTCGTATCGGGAAAATTAAAATATCTCAAGCCTGATATTTGCTGTTTACAGATGTTATTCCTAATCACAATCATAATCATAGAAAGCAAAATGAACATTCTGTGATACATGTATATGTCGGTCTCTGATACATTCCCTGACACAAGTATTTTATATTATAGAAATGATGAACCCATGTGATGCCGCTCCTTGTCAAAATGGTGGTACATGTACAAGGCTGTCAGGTGTGAGTTATCGATACGATTGCACTACAGGATATTCCGGCAGAAATTGTCAAGGTATAATATTACCTGTCTAGTGGAAAATTCAAAATGTGCAAGCAATGCTGATAAGAATAGTTTAATGATACCAAAGAGGTAATCAAAATCCGTAAATCGAAGAAGAACAGACAACATAACTGCCAGAAGAAAAACAAACAACGATCTACAAAACATACACATAAAACTAACGATCGAGTAATACGTATCCCACTAAGACACCGTAATGTCAACATTGAAATTTCTCTCCGATTGACTACAAAATGCACTTGTGAAAATAAATATGCATTGTGCTTGTATGTTTATATGTTGAGCTTCGTTTTGGTTTTTAGCTGGACCATGTAATCCTGATCCATGTCAAAATGGTGGAACATGCACGATTAATGGAGCAGATTTCCTCTGTCTGTGTGAAACACAATTTATTGGAACTAGATGTCAAGGTAAGTCAGTAATTAATTAGCGTTTATGGAGACCTATTATTGTGAAATTAGAAGTACAATACCCAATCTAAATTGAATTGAAAACCAAGAAGTGCGTGTTGTTTACGCTTACATAGGAGCAGAACTATCTGGTTTCGTGTATTGTGTTTACAGGTATTTTCATCAATATTTCAGTTATGTCGTTGCGATCCATTTTATTGGTGGAGAAAACTGTAGTACCCGGAGAAAACCACGGACCTGTGGCAAGTCAATGACATACTTCATCACATAATGTTGCTTCGATTGGACCTCGCCTTGAACGGGATTCACGCTCACAACTGTAATGGGGACAGGCAATTATTGCACAAGTAGTTGTAAATCAAACTGTAATGCGATCACTCCCACGACGGCCCCGCATAAATATCTGGAGCGTTAACCATGGCAGCATGCTATGCAGAGATAATGATATGATCCTGTCCAGAATATGACCACTTTCTCCGTTTTTCTAGAATTACAAATTTGCTTCTGTCATGAAAAAGCATAAACATGTATTTATAATAGTTTTCTTTATTCTCTGTGTCGTAATTTTGTAGTCAGAATTGGATTATCATATATTTTATAGGCCTGCAAATGACAAATTTAATCATAATGAAAAGAAGTTTAAACAGTGATGGTCAGCAATTTCACCAATATAAGTCTACTGTAGACGCTATAGATTAGAGGCACCAATCATATTACTAATCCGGTGATTAGTCACTGTATTTCATTAGTAACTATGGATCAGAAGGAGCAGTGATATAAATTATATTTCAAATTGACTAAAGAACCCTAGTGAAAGATAGCATTTAGAAACTATTGAATCAAACGAAATCGGAACAGACGAATTCAAACACTACACCGTGTTCCATTAATAATAAGGTGTTTTGTTCATCACGAACTACAACACAGCACCACAGTCATCTAAACATTAAGCATTAATGACATAAAATAGATTCGTCGTGTAAAATGACAATATGAACTTAAAACAACATCATGAATCCTTAAAGAGTTATGTTATCTGAACCAAACATGGCGCTCGTCGTGTGCAATTACAACACCTAACTGTTGGTTCCTCTGAATATTAAGGTTCTACATTATCCAGGATTAGGAGGAGGATGGTGTTTAATTATACTTCCATCAATATTTCATCAATATCGTTGCAGTACTTCATACAATAAACCCGTTTTGTCAAAATACTATACACCCACCAAACTTGAACCTGAAATTTTGTTGGGACCATATTGCTTAAATATGATGAACTATTGTATGACATAAACATCTGATAGTAATGTATTTTCAACTAAAATATAGCAATACAATTTTAAGAGACGAACTGCACATCTTTTTCACACTACACTTGTCCTTCAAGAATGAATTACGTTTTATCGCAACGGCTATGCAACAGGAATGAGAGGTTGAATTGTAATATAATCATTGTTTTATTAGGCTCTATGGGAAATGATGCCTGCACACCTAATCCTTGTCAGAATGGAGGGACTTGTCTTAGATCTGGTGTGGACCCATTCTACATATGTACCTGTCCTCAAGAGAAAAACGGAGTTCATTGTGAAAGTAAGTATTGGCATGGTTACCTGTATGAATATACATTTGAGCTATAGATGTTTACGATACCTATTTGACAAGTTTGAAGATACCATAGGGGATAATAGAAGAATACTTACATCGAAAAAGAACGAAAGAACAGGCAATTAACAAGAAAATGACAAACAATGATCTATAAAACGCTATGTAGAAACAATCGAGCAACACTAACCCAACCATAAAAGGGATGAACTGAGGTGCTCCTCAACACAAATGAAACATAATGTGTAATCACAAATACCATATTCCTTTTAAATGCAAAGATGATGTTTGATAATTATCTACATTATTTTAAAGAATACATCCTAGCTCATAATTTCATTTCATTAAGAAATAGTTCATGGCGAGGTGTTCTCGATACAACATTGTGTGATAAAGTTTGTAAGTAACTTGCGACATATCGGTGTTTTTCTCAGGGTGCTCCAGTTTCCTCCACTGACCGCTAAGATATTACTGAAACCACCATAAACCAACTAACCAAACATTGAGAAATATGAAATTGAATTATGTGTAACTGTGTATAGATAACGAAAAATGTTAATCGCTGCACACATAATGGTCCATAATAAGCCAAAATAGAGAGTAGAGTGCACATGTTAATTATTTATTATATCAAAATGTTAAACACTTAGTTAAGCTATACTGATAAAACAAAGCTACCCGAGCATGATGACACGAATAACAAGGAGTGCAAATCATAAGGTCAATGCATGGTAACACGTAACAAGTTTGACAGCATAACTTCCGTTTTTGTTACACAGTGATTTATAACATCAAAATTGGTAGGGCTACAACATCAATTTAAAGGACAAACATTTGAACAATGCACACTTTTCTTCAAAGAAACATCAATAGGTAGGCCAACCACAAGGGTATCGAAAAAGTTTCGGCTGTTCTGCTCCATGCATGATTCATGTCCTAAGATTCCCATGCACTTTTTACAATATGTGTTATGATACTGAATAGTTATGTTTGTGCCATAGACGAAAGTGGAATTTGTAGTCCAAATCCTTGTCTTAATGGAGGTACTTGTACAGATCTGGCCGGCTCAGCTATATGTAAATGTATACCTGGATGGTTACCACGTTATTGTCAAGATAACTATTTACATAAATTGATGTAATACGAATATTTCCTTTGGATAATATTTGTATTATATAAATACATAAATTAGATTTGATTTGATTTTTGGTACTTAACGCCACTTTCAACAATATTTCATCTATATCATGGCGACCAGCTTCAGTGGTGGAGGAACCTGGAGTGCCCGGAGAGAACCACCGACCATGGTCAAACAACTGGTAAACTTTATCACTTGCGGCTGCAAGTCGAGTGCACCTTTTTTGTAATTTACAAAGCCGGGCGCGAACCCACGTCGTATTGGTGATATGCTTGTATGGTTTGTTAGATCCAGCGACCTAACTCATTGAGCCACCCGGACCCCGCATAAATAAGACATAGGTAAAATATAAATAAGTTCAATATAAATAAAGCACAATTTACGAATACAAAGCGCTCTTTTAAGTCAAGTAATCTACATTATAGTTCATTTAGCATACATTAGACAAGGTGACAGTTTGAATCTCCACTATGTTTAACATTTGTATTTTTACTTGTTGATTGAAATGTGCTCCTGTTTAACTTGTCCATTCACACCTGGTAAGTTTACTTTATGCAGATGATTAAATTATTTTAGCAGAAAGCGGCCCTGGTTTACAAGCAGTTTAAATTAATGTATTAAATGGCAAGTAACAGCGAATGTTAACAAATATAAATGAATGACAATACAAAACAACCCATCTACGATGAACAAATCCTCCATTAAATGTAAAGGAACATTACACAAAAATGTATATGATTATAAATACATATCGTTATATGGTTATTGTGTTAAACGCCACTTTGAACACTATTTCAGTCATATCGTTGTGGTCAGTTTTATTGGTAGAGGAAACCGGAGAGCACGGTGAAAACAACCGACCTGTCGTAAGTCATTGACAAACTTTATCACATAATATTGTTTCGAGTAAAGCTCGACATGGACGAAGTTAGACCTCACAACGTTAGTGGTGATAGGCACTGATTGCAAAGGTAGGTTTAAATGCAACTATCATACCATCACGACCACCACTGCCCCATATAGATATATAGATATCAAGGGTGTGTCATTACTTGTAGCTTAGCTAATTGTAGTTTAGATCCAGCAAATAAAGCAAGACACGTTTTATTTGCCATGCTATTCTATATAGTAATGCCTTTTCCTGGGGAAGTAGAGTGTCTGAATGTCTAGTGCTTAACCTTCACTTGTTTTATTACTTAAATTTAATGTGTTTCTTTTTCAGATCCTTGTCCACATTTCTGAGGCAAATAAACATTTTTTAAAAGAATAAAAACATTGATTTGTGTATTGAATGTTTCATTTTGCACACACAAACATGGACGATGTCAAAGGGAGACAGACAGACAAACAGACATACAGACAGATGGTCATAAACAACTTTTAAAACAATACAATCATTGATTTGTAAATTGCTTGTTTAATTTTCCTCACTAAAAAGGTTGGACGATGTCAAAGTGTGACTACCATACAGACGGACAATACAATGACAAAAAGAAAAAATGATATAAATACAATGAATAATGAATGAAACCCTTCTAAATAAACTAACGATTGACAAACACGAACGTCACAAATGACCAGACAGATATGTTCCACTTGTCATATACACGTCCCTGTCATCTCCTCATGCATGGCTTATCACCTGGTTTATATAATGGGTGCCACTAGTGGAGCAGGAACTGCTAACCCTTCCGGGTCTCGTGAGTTCACACCCAGTGTTTAGTGAATTATTGTAAAACGATCTTTAGTTTTATGTGTATGTGTTAGCTAGATCGTTGTTTGTCCTGTTGTCCTGTTTTTTACCATTCTCTTGTCTATCCAGCTTCGCTTTACGGATTATGATTACTCTTTTGGTGTCTTCAAAATCTTCTCAATAAACCGAGGATAAACCCAGGTGCTTCAGACATGTAAGCAAATTCTGGTTCAGTAGCGACACTAGCCATATTGCCCGGTTTAAAAATCAACTGATTAGCCATGAAAGTAAAATAGCATATCCTGGTCATTTGTGACACATTTGTTATGATGGTGGAATACCTGTAAATGCAGATGTAAGCTGCATCAACAATCAATAAGGATATCAAATCTGTGTATGTACCGATGCACAGTGTCTCCTCCTTTCTTTCTTAACATTGTACATATGGAAAGCACTTCCGTGAACGCAGATGTGAGGTCAGATGAGAAGTCCATTCCGGGCAAAACATATGAAAGATGGTAGGTTTATCGAGGATTTGGAAAGGGGACCACATTATAACGGCATATTAGAAAGCAACGATGTTATGTTAATATCACTCTAGTTGCCTGATAACAGATGTGTAGCATGTAAAGATTAAAGAGTAAATGTACAAATATAGCCATTTATATTCCCAATACAATAATTGTTAGAGAAAACCGAAAGGGGAATACAGGAACAGACAAAACGGAAGAACTGGAAACCATTGGAACAACATACAAAACGTAGATAAAGGAAGAAGAAAATCTTGTAAAACATATACTTAGGCTTTCAGAAATGGGACATCTGATTGGTTTCTCTTTCACCATTAATTTTGGTGCAGATTGTTTCAAATATAATATGTTCTTGCAAAGTCTCAAATCAATCCTTTATAAACTATCTAAGTTTTTGTGCCTTGCTATTTCAGAGACATACCAAAATAATGGGAACAATATAACCTTATCAAACATTTCAAGTTATAATTGTATCACTCGATTTATATGCCTACATTTTTATTTCGCAACAAAGTATGCACATGCCCTTATTGCATGATGACTTAAATGCTATCTGTTGGCAATATTTTCTTCTTGAAAATATAACATACATCTATTTAGTTTTGAACATATTTTATTTACAACTGCATATGAATGGGATTGAGCAACATGCTATACCAAATCAAGCTCTCTCCTTTTTCATGCACAATACATACATTCAGTAATAAGTGTTTGAGTATGTACAAATAATAACAATAATATAAGATGATTAATTATGTTCCTTAAATACATGTAATCATGAGCACCAACACTAATTCACCAATAAAAAACTTAAACCAAACAGTGTTAATATAAGATCTTTGCGCTGTCAAATTTATGTTCTTCCTTCGACGGGATTTGAACTCATACCATTGATACACTGCTACACCAATCGCTTAGCCTTATGTCCAGCGCCCGCTCTAGGCCACTCGAGCAAATTCGCTATATAAAAACATAGCTTCAATAATCGAAGTGTTACCTTGTCTCATAAGGAAAATCTAGAGATAGACATAAGACATGTGTCTAAGCGTGTATAGATGGTACATATATACTTAATATTATAATTTGACAGCAATCTAACTCAGCAATGTTTAATAATTTATAATTTTAATTTCTTCTTCATTAATGAAAACAAATCAATTCGTAGGCATCCTTTATAGCATTAAATTATTTTACTTTCCCATCTTTCGATATTGAGCGTACCTGATGATGGTTATTCCAGAAACGCACATGATGAAGGTTATTCCAGAAACGCTTCGTGTGGACTAAATATGATATTTAACTTTTTATTTGTTAGCAACTTTATATTTACTTAAATGTATTTATAATTTCCAGCGTTTAGAATATTAAGGAAATTTACTTAGGATTAATTGTAATTCTTATCTACATTCTAATAGCAACTTTGTGTAATTAACATACAAATTAATATTTAAAAAAAAATCAAGCATATACACATTTCATTTTCAAAATCAAAAGTAATATAATGTAATATTACGAATTTAGTTTGTTTCACAAATTTCCATTGGTCGTTCAACCATGAATGTCAGCATATATTCCGAAAAAAAAAACGGGGTATATATTGCAATCTCCGAAAACGATTACAACATGGACTGAAATCAATAAAATAATACATAATAATAAATGCATTTTTACCAAATTAAAGGCTGTTTTTTTTATAATCAAAACGGCTGTATGAACAAAAATAATATCACAACAGATAATTCCGTCACAAATACCTGATCGATTCAGCGAACTCCTATGTTCCACGGCTGTACCATAAGGTGATGAACATCACAATACACAAAATGTTGAGCCTTGAAAACTTTCGACATCATGGGGCCACACCAAAGTTTTATTTAGATGTTGTTAACATTTAAATGATTGAAACTCTTTCGCAAACCCGTTGTTTTGTAATATGATATATCAATGTTATATTCATAACGTTTATAAAATTTACTACATATGAAATTGTATTGATATAGAAATTTAGTACTGTATTTTCCTTCATGAGACACCCAATACATGAGATATGACGTGCCACATATTTTGACGTCATTGAAGAATGACGTCAAAGCCTAGTAGGTAGAAGTACGAAAAATGAAAATAAAAGACGCACAATGTAATACAGTTGGATTTTGTATTTAAAAAAAACAATGGTTAAATCCGTAATATATCTAGTATTCAGCTATCAGACAGGGTATATAATGTGACATTACCGGCTTTTCATATATATTCCCTTCGGCTGCGCCTCAGGAAATATAGATCCTAAGCCGGGAATGTCACATTATATACCCTGTCTGATAGCTGAATAACATATACTACCTTGGTAGTAACATTCTCTAAACACTGTGTTGAAGATCATTTAAATATTATGAAAATAGTAAAGGTGGAGACTTTCTACCCATCTAACTCCTGTTTTTTTTTTTCAATCGAAAATGCATTTATGAAAGAGAAAAGTTAGTTATTATGTAAAATGTGAGTTTAAGCATTTCCATGGGTATTCTGAACGAGTCGAAGATATTTAAGAGTTGTTCTTCTTTTAAATAATAAGTTTGTATTGCAAAATCAAATACCTGTTTCGAATTGCACAATGGAACGTCTTTTACTTTGCATTTATAACTTCAAAAAATTTGGATCAGATATTGAAAGGAGATTGTTTGATTTTCGTTTTATACTTTTAACATTTATATATATATACATTTCCGTAATCTATCATTAAATACGGAAGGGTATTCCTTATGCAGATGATAATAATGATATTCCTCTTTTGCTTGAAGGATTCAATTTGATACCAGTCTTGAAATAGAAAATGGTCTAATGTACCGATAATCTAGACCCCTGGCAAGATACGATTAAAATATAGATTAAATATTAGTCAACAAAACATATATAATATCATACATGTAATGTCAGGATATGAGGCGATACATTCATTTATTGGCAACTCTTCACCACGTGATTTGTCGTTAATTACTTGTTTAGGAACAATTAAATATTGATATTATTATTATTATTATTATTATTATTATTATTTACAGTATTTATATAGCGCATTATCTAATTAAAAATTACTCTATGTGCTTTACAATCTAAAACATAAAACAATTTAACATGTCAACCTTATAAATATACTCTTCAAAAAAAAGAAACGCATAGTGAAATTTTGGGGCGATATACAAACAAACAAATTTCAAGCAAAACAATGGTTAATTAATCAATCAAGAAATCAGAACTACAAACACAATTAAAATGTTCATTTTCTTGTTAAATTCATTGCACATTTAAAATTCAAGGTCACTATAGTTCAATATCTCGTATGCTCACCACGGGAATCAATAACAGCCTGACAGCGCCGGCTCATTGACGAAATCAGAGTTCGAATCGCTTGTAGCGGGATGGTGTTCCACTCATCTTGTAACGCATTCACCAGTTGTTGTAAAGATTGAGGCTGTGGTTGTCTTTGGCGAATGTGTCTATCTAAGTCGTCCCAAAGATGCTCAATTGGATTGAGATCGGGAGATTTGGACGCCCAAGGAAGCACCACAACGTTATAATTCGTGAGTAATGCGGTTCTAATTCTTGCAGTGTAGGTTCGGGCATTGTCATGTTGAAATCTTGCACCATTCTGCTGCATTAACGGTAGAACATGCGGCTGCAGGATTTCATCACAATAACGCTGGGCTGTCAAATTCCCTGGAATATGCACCAACGCTGTCTTTCCTGTATGTGATATTGCAGCCCACATCATTACACTCCCACCTCCGAATCTGTCGACTGCAGTTATTGGCAAAGCGCTCATTTCGTCGCCGGTATACCCTAGCTCTTCCATCGCCTCGTTGCAACAGGAACCGCGACTCTTCGCTGAATCAAACTGTTCTCCAGCGTTGCTGTGGCCATACTCTATATGTCCGAGCTCATTGAAGTCGGACTTGACGGTGTCGGCTGGTCAAAACAACAGCTTTAACGGGACGTCTTGCTCTTATTCCGGCTTCACGTAGGCGGTTACGGACTGTCTGGTCTGAAATTCTACGCTGTCCAGGAATTGCTGCTGCAGTAGATGTCGCTGTTTTGAACCTGTCCCGTAAATGACGTAACCGGATATGACGATCCTGAGCAGGCGTTGTCACTCTTAGTTGTCCTGACGTAGGCGGTCATGTGTTGAGCCTTCTTGTTGGTACCTATCCCAAAGGCGAGAGATGTTACTCTGGGAAACATTCAGCACCCTGGATACATGTGTCTGGGTTTCACCTGCTTGTAACCGGCCGATAGCGTTGTTGCGTTCGTCTTCGTTCAAACGTGGCATGAGTTGGATCGTTCAGTGTCTACATGTGCAACTGATTTTGTAACTGAAAATCCTTGGATTTTATAGGCCCTTGGTAAGGGTTTCATGCAAAAATCGTGCAAAGTTGTCAAACTAGTGCATCCTGGTGCAATCAAGCGAAAACAAATTTTGACCAAACGCATGACTAGTCACAATAATTGACCCGGCATTTAAAACCCATAGTAAAATTATTTTGTCCTCACATAATGACATTTAAATCATGTACATTTATTGAAACAACAATCTCGTTAAAATATAAAATGATGTAAAATGAGCTATGCGTTTTTTTTTTTTTTTTATGAGTATATATCTAGTAAATCATACTGTGTGAAAAGTACCATAACACACTGAAACATTCAATAAAACCTCAATGAAATAAAACAAACATGGCAATTAGAACCAAAATCAATAAGAAAAAAGAAAATTAAAAACTACGCAGTCGAAATTAAATTGTGAAAATTCGCTTTTTAAAATTACATTTGAAAGACTGTATCTGAAAAAATATACTGTATGCTAAAATATCACTGAAACATCTATAAAACTAAAATGATATGAAAAGTTCATAAAAAGTCATGATCAGCTAGCCCCAATAAATGAGATTTAAAAAAAGAAAGAAAACATGTTTGTATGTACATTCTGTCTTGCAGCGACTGAAAATAATGTTTTAAAACGTGTTGACTGGAATATTGATACGAGGCTACAACTTTTAAATTATTATATGGCTTTCAGTCTTTTAATGTTGAGTGTACCTGGCGTAGTGTGTGATAAATTATATATCTACACTGTAATACATATATATACAATAATGATATAAACATTCCAAACATATTTTGATTAAATACTATTTTGCACATGAACAAGATATATTGATGTATCCTTTGATTTGATTTGATTTGATGTTTGGGGTTTAAAGCCACTTTCAACAATAATTCCGCTATATCATGCCGACCAGTTTTAGTGGTTGGGGAAGCCGGAGTATGCGGATAGAACCACTGACCCTTTTTTGTAATTTACAAAGCTGGGCGCGAACCCACGCCGTATTGGTGATAGGCTTGTATGAGCTGTTAGATCCAAAGACACAATTCATTGAGCCACCAGGGCCCTATGTATCCTTTGACAAATATTACAATATGACAATTGGGTTAAATAGGAACCATGTTACAACGGATTGTACATGCACGATCGTTCAGCGACTGGAAATCATGTTTTATGACAGATATTTCCAGGAGAAAAAACATCCATTTTCATCTTCATTAGTTTTCCTTGT
>MJUT01022743.1:95216-109222 GCA_002080005.1 Gigantidas platifrons
GTAGTCTAGTGTAGGGTAGGTTAGTGTTGAGTAGGGTAGTGTAATGTAGTGTAGTGTGGTGTAGTGTCGTGTAGAGTAATGTAGAGTAGTGTAGTGTGGTGCCGTGTAGTGTAGTATAGAGTAGTGTAGTGGAGTTCTGTGTAGTCTAGTATAGGGTAGGTTAGTGTTGAGTAGGGTAGTGTAATGTAGTGTAGTGTAGTGTAGTGCCGCGTAGAATAATGTAGTGTAGTGTAGTGCCATGTAGTGTGGTGTAGAGTAGTGTAGTACAGTACAGTGTCGCTTAGAGCAGTGTAGTGTAGAATAGTGTACAGTAGTGTAATTTAATGTAGTGTCGTGTATAGTAGCGTAGTGTAGCGTAGTGTAGAGTAGTGTAGTGTAGTGTAGTGTAGTGTAGTGTAATGTCGTGTAGTGTCGTGTAGAATCGTGTAGTGTATGTAGTGTAGTGTAGTGTAGTGTAGTGTAGTGTCGTGTATAGTGGCGTGGTGTAGCGTAGTGTATAGAAGTGCAATGTAGTGTAGCTTAGTGTCGTGTAGTGTCGTGTAGAATCGTGTAGTGTAGTGTAGTGTAGTGTAGTGTAGTGTAGTGTAGTGTCATGTATAGTAGTGTAGTGTAGCGCAGTGTAGAGTAGTGCAGTGTAGTGTAGTGTAGTGTCGTGTAGTGTCGTGTAGAATCGTGTAGTGTAGAATCGTGTAGTGTAGTGTAGTGTAGTGTAGTGTAGTGTAGTGTAGTGTAGTGTAGTGTAGTGTAGTGTCGTGTAGTTTAGTGTAGTTTAGTGTAGTGTAGTGTAGTGTAGTGTAGTGTAGTGTAGTGAAGTGAAGTGTATCGTAGTGTAGAGTAGCTTCGTGTAGAGTAGCTTAGTGTAGTGTAGAGTAGTGTAGCGTAGCGTAGTTTCGTGTGGTGTAGTCTAGAGTAGTGTAGTGTAGTGTAGAATAGCGTATCGTCATATAGTGTAGTGTAGTGTCGTGTAGTGTAGAATAGCGTAGCGTCATATAGTGTAGTGTAGTGCCGTGTAGTGTAGTCTATGGTAGTGTAGTGTTGAGTAACGTAGCATCATGTAGTGTAGTGCAGTGTAGCGTCGTTTAGAGTAGTGTAGTGTACAGTAATTTAGTGTAGAGTAGCTTAGTGTAGTGTAGTGTAGCCTGCGCATTATGACAAATTATAAATGTATCTGTTACTTTCTGATAGAAAAGTCATTTTTTTCATTAAAATACCTATATCACACTTCTGTTGTGTAGGTTGCCATCCAGGTTTACATCCAAACAAATCTGTACAGACACCATACTCACTATCACATGTATCTGATAAACATCCGTCACATGATATATTACAATTGTATCCATAATAACCAACCATACATTCTAAAATAAAGCAATAGTAACCAAATATGTATCGTGGAACAAAAATGCAGTTGAAAAATATTGACATTGACTTACGGGACTTAAGGGATGTGTATTTATATAAATATAAATAAATATATAAATTTATATAAAACAGCATTAGCGTCAAAATAAAATAATATATATCAGGGTCTTATGGTACCGTGGAGAATACATTAAAGACATGACGTCGAAGATAGATTTAAACAGCATGTGAATACATGGAACCATGAAACACCCTCTACCTTAGGATCGGACTATAATATTAGTGACAAGAAAGGGAAAGGCTATATGAAAAATACTTGTGAAATTTATATATCCTTTTCCCGGATTCGATGTTTCTTTGGCCCTATTATATGCCATTTTCTGTTCTCTGTTCGATTTCGGTTGCGCGTGTTGGTGGGCATTGGGAAATGTACTTTTTCTAAACTAACGTTAAAAGGCTAAGAATACCGATTAAAAACTTCACTTGTAGGAATATACTAAAATGAAAGAATAAATACCTTTTGTGCATTGGTTCTAAGCAGTGCCGGTTTAACAGCATTATAGGCCCGTGGAAAACAATGCACATACACGACCCTACCTAGAAAACCCCTCACAAGAATACAAATGTGAATGGACGATACAATTAAACATATGCTTATTGTTTTGGTATTTCCAACAACATCAGTGTTTAAGCATCACAAAAAATGCCCCACACAACATACGTTGCGTAGCATGGGATCCCATTCTCGTGGGGCCAATGCAACTCTCCAGCGTGCCCATGCGCTAAGACTGGTTCAAGGATATCATTCGGTTGGTTCATCGTGGTTATGGGTCAGTCCTCTTAACAAATGTGAAACATCAAACAGTTATTTCCCCGCCATAACGTGTTTTGGTATAAAACCGTGCTGAAAATTTTCAAATTATTTTCAATGTTCTGTCATAGCATTTTTTCTGTACTTTTAACATATTATTATCCCCTCGAAACGCACCACTTGATGCCGATTTTTCACTGTGGGCACCAGAGAAACTGTATTAGGTCTATGACTAAATACTGCGGATGTTTACTAATCTGTTATTATTAATGCGAATATGTTATCTTGCTCATGACCTTCCTGAAGTCATTGTTACGCTACCCCCTTCACATCTGACAAACCCTGATTAACGGTCCTATCAAGAAGAACTTTCGTAAATGAATACATTTAAAAAAAACGAAAAAAAACATATATTACGTTTAATCAGATTGTTAAAAATATTCCCTGTATAACTTTATATACGTCACATATTTCGTGGGATGAATCTTAGCAAAACGTGCCCAATATATTTATCTATGTATGCATGCCAACATATGAAAGGGTAATACATTGATGAAGATAAATATGGCTTAATGAATTGGGATATATAAGTTTCATTTATCGTTACTCACACATCACTTATTAATGGGTATGTTTCAAGAGTAACACGATGGGTGTCACATGTGAAGTAGGATCGGCTGTCCCTGCCGCAGAACCTGAATTCACACCCGGTTTTAAGTTGTGTTCATGTTGCTTGATCTTTAGTTTTTTTTGTGTAATGTTTTATAGATCGCTGTCATTTTGTCTTTATGTCTGTTTTGCCATTTTTTTTCTGTGCCAATATTTACATCTTCTGATTACCCCTCTGGTTTGATCCAACTTTTCTTCATAGAAAACGAGTAGATATTAATAATGTATATGCAATAAATTTGATAGCACTTTCAGACCCAAAAGTACTTAAATACTCACTAAAGCAATCGGTAAAATTAGCTGGTTGTAATTTGGTAAGTGGTTCTCTATTATAGTCATAGCACGTTATTTCGGTTGAAAACTTCTGGTTTAGTTTCACCCATCTCCAGAATTTGATGTTATAACAACTACCGCAATACATATTGAAAGCGCTAGAAATAAAAATATCTCTGTTTATGACTAATTGATATTAAGTATGTTCGCATGAGCGATCCACGTGGCAGGCATGTAATAAAGATTACACATACATAAAAGTTAAGGTACAATCGATACCTATTAGAAACATATACATGGCAGCTCACTCTCCAGGTTTGGTACGTGAACTTCAGTAAAAACTGGCGGGTTGAAAAGGAATAATAATTACTCAGGTGAAGCTATAGGGCATATTATATTGAAATAAAACATAGCTAAATTAGAAAAAATCAGTGTAATGCAGATGCAGGTACATTTTGTATCAGATAACTATATATGTTAGATTTCGTGTCGATACACATTACTTAACAGCCGCATCGGTGTATTAATGGTTAACGTGCACACTTCGAGTGCGGTAGATCGTGAGTTCGATCCCCGGTCGGGTCAAGCCAAAGAATATAACATTGGTATTTGTCGCTTCCCTGCTAAGGACTCAGCATTCAGGAGAAAGATCAAAGACTGGTTGGCTTGGAATCATAATAATGTGTCAGAATGGAGCGACAGGTCGACCCGTCAGTGAGGGAGCACTATATAAATCCATCTCAGGCTGTTGGTCTAGAACAAAGCGGAAATCATCATCATCTCATTGGAAATTAACTTGTACTCGCTATAATATAGCTGCAAAAATGCAGAATCGGCGTTAAACAACAATTATAATATGACGTCCTTTAAACGCTTTGAGTCCAAACCCGTGGTAAAAATAATATATACCGACACTCATTGTAATTTATGATGTCATCGATAATTTATAACGATATTTTATCACTTTTTACATATTAGAATCGAAATAATTCATGGTAGCCCGACTTTATATAATTTTTACCACGTGTAGGCACTTTCACTAACACATGATATAGGGATGTTTTCCATGTCTCTGAAATATAGCTTCATATTAGAAAACAGTAATATTCTCTTATAAGCCGCGGTGAACTACAAAGAAATCTACAGATTGGGGAACGCAAACCTACAAAAAAGGGTAGCAGTTCCTGAAAAAAGTCCGCTGTATTAATTTTGTTTATTTATGTCGTCTGCTCCACATGTATATGAATGGAATATCATTTGCATAATCACGTGGGTAGATATGTAATTTACCTTCAATTTGATAACAATGGTCAACTATCTACCAGACTCTAGGACAAAGGAGACGGCATCAGTTTGGGTGACTGTTATTCATATATTGTGTCTTATGATGGTTTTGTGCATTGTCTAATATTGATATCATAGCAAAGACCAACAGCTCTCTTTGTATTCGTTTAAAGAACATATTATTACCCTGCTAATATATACAATATTGGTGTATTGATGGTAAGTATAGAATTGATGAGGCGAGGCTTAGCAACGGGGAAACGACGAGTTTCTAGCGACTCTTTCGATCCGTTTCGTACCGAACCATATACGTTTATCGTCAATACACCAGTATTGTATTTATCCTGCAATACAATTTGCAACAACATAAAATGTTATTCAATTTAATGAAAATAATATAATGGAAACCCCATTGATACCTCAATAGTTGTTCCGGTAAGGGATGTGGCTTAATAACGTTATTAGGCTAATATAAAAAAGAGTTATTATGACAGGGGTGTGGCTTATTAGCAATATTAGGGTAATGTGAGAAGTGTTATTATGACACTGTCATAATAAAGCAACAGTTTATTTCAATCAATTTATTATGACAAAGCATATCCCAGTTGCAGGATATATATTATGACATATATATATATAATATATATCCTTTGTGATATTTTTTGTGACATTAATTATAACATATATTGACAAGATGTGGTTATGGTTCTGTACTAATCATACTAAATGATACTTACAGAGAGCGCAAGTTTGGGAGATTGTTGAAAGCGTTGTCCTCTATCTCAGATATGTTATTATTCTGTAAAAGCCTATAAATAGTCAACATATGTCTTTAGTTTATACCTTATTAAATATGTAGCTAGTTTGAGTTGTTTCAATATAATTTATTTATTTTCTTATTAAGACAATATGCACATCACATTCTAATCATTGTATACATTTGAGAAGAGGCGGAAATAGTTTTTTAATGCTGAAAAATGTGAGCGCTGCACAGCAAGGAGGACATGATAAGGGAGTTTAAAGACATCTATCCTCAAGAAAATTCCAAAAAAAAAGTGACAAGCACCGCACAGTAATTTAGGAATTCCAAATGTTCACACAAGTATGTACAGAATTATAGTTTGTCATTTTAAACAATATTGTAATGGTGCAGAGTCAAACAGTAAGTTGCAGTTGACATGTTTTATTTTAACGATGTATAACAAATGATTGTAATTCGATATGCAAATTTAATATTTACAATATTTACAGTTATTTTTTCCCATTCTCAAAACATTGTTCAACATTCGATTACGATGACTGAGCTTCGACTTTCTTTTCGATTAACGATTGCCAAAAACTCCACTTACTTTTCGATTAACGATTACAAAGCCTTATCATTACTTCTCGATTAAATTACAATACAAATTAAAAATGACCAGACTCTCTCACTTTCACAGTCTACTATAAAATGTCACAGCTATCATTAACCCCAATTTAGATTTAGAACAGAAGCAATAAAAGTCACTACTGCAATGCAGGCTAAAAATTGAACTTGTGATCTCGATGATTGTATAATAAAAATAGGAAACCCGTTATTTAACCCTGACAAGATGTAAATACAATGTGTGACTTAATTTTACACACGATAGTCTTATCTCTAAATCAAAATTTAATATGTTTTACAAAATGAACGATAAAAAATAAATTGTGAAAAACAAATATATTTCAATCTAAAATTTTAAGCGATTTCTACTCTACTATATGAAAAAGATTCTAACAAACGAAAATATTACTAATTAATCTAAAATTACTACTGTCTTCTGATCATGCAACATATATGAAATTTATTGATAACTGACACATAATTTGTGAAGTAAAAATTATAAATTTTGGCAAAATAATATGAGGCACCCCTTTAGCCCCTCTTCTCCTTCTGATTTGTCAGCGTTTGATGAGATGTATATATACATAACCATACATTTGGATACAGCTTGGACGGAATGCATAATTACAATATCGTTCCTAGTTCACAGAGAGTGCAATAATTTTAGAATATGAAAACAAATATATTATTCATTCCTGTGAACTGCTATATTGACGACATTGTCATTTTCATTGATTGTTTTAATTACTCGTGCAGTAATTTGTTAAATGGCAATTAATTGCTCAGAAAGAACATCAGTTTGTTATCTTTACACCCGTTGGTTAATCGGGATATTGAATTTCGAATCTCGAATTTCAGATATTGAATCTCGAATTTCTAATCTCGAATCTCGAATGATCCTTCTGGGCTTTCGTATTTTAGTAAATATGCGCTTCAAAGCTGTTTCAAATAATGAATACCCTCACTTATTTACATTATCTACTGAACTTATATGTTGATTTGTCTCAATAAAATGTATTTATTCTTGTTCAGAAGAAACCATATGAAATATACGTGGCTGCTTAACAAAATTGGCTTCAAGCAATGGCTAATATAAGTTGTTAGGTGTTACATGGTACGTGTATGTTTGACTGGCATTACAATGTTCTTTAATTTTATTGTGGAATTTGGATATTTTGTGTAAATTGTTCTTATACAGCAAACATTATGCATACTATGCATGCATTGTAGGTCATAGAATGTAAAAAAATAGGAGGAACATTCACAACCGATAAAGCTTTCTAATGATGTTGAACATGTTTGATTTGATTGGTTATGGTTCACGAGATATATTAGATACTGAGTGTGGTACTGTTTGACTGCTCTTTTGCCTGTTTTTTTCCAACATTGTTGTAAATGTTGTATTAGTGACAACGGGAACCTTTGAACCGTAATGGAAGCGAGAGGTTGGGGCCGTAAAATCTGATTCAATCCACCATTTCTTTAGAAATACCTGTACCAAGACAGGACCATTGCGGTTTTCCAGTTTCCCGGTTGTTGACTGACTTTGTCTGTTTATTGATTTATGAGCTTCGAATTTTCCTTTGGAAGATTGCTCTGTGTTCGGTAATTTGTTATTACCCTTATTTATTGGAATACAAATAACTGTCAAATAAAAAAATATACATCAATACTTGAAACTTTGATAATATATGTAGTTGTATTTCAAAGTAACATATTTAATAAAGCATAGTAATCTTTAAGTAAGTCTGCAACCATTCATGATTTGATTGATAACATGAAAAACTAATTTAGCGAAAAAATTAACTAGAATATTCTAGTAACAGAAAGATACAACCAACAATCAATTAAGTTTCTATTCTTTGATATAGCAACAACATTTACTTCATACTATTATACAATTACCAAAATCAAATTAATACATTATTACTGGCCTCTTTGTCAAAGCTAAAATTTAAATTCCTTTATAATACATGATCTTTTCCTTTCCGGCATATTAGTGTAATCCTTTTCTATGAAAATTAATTCTTGTTGAATTAAAATATCTTTAGTTCTAATCCTGAAAGCTTCCAAATATTGGCTGATGAAATTGTTAATAGATCAATAACTCTACTAAGAAGAGTTTGACGATACAAAAGGGGCGATCATAATCCGTATATCAAAGAACAGACAACACAATGACGAAAAGAAAAAAGTACAAAGGGAAAAACAACGATCTACAAAAGATATATATAAAGCAAAAGGTCGAGTAACAAGAGTCCCACTAAGGACAGGAGTGAACTCAAGTACTCCTGAAGGTTATGTAGATCATGCTCCACTAGTGGCAACCGTCGTGTTAATATAGTTACAAACCCGATAATAAGTCGTGAATGAGTAAAGGAACGGGAAATGCTTAAGATAAGTGGAACATATCGGTGGTCATTGTGACACATATATTCCATAGCGGTCAACCAAGTCATGGTGGCGACCATAACATCTCCGAAGTGATGACTTCACCTTTACCCAAATTAACCCTTGTTTCAGTAGATTCAGTGTTAGCAGTATCCTCTATCAAGGAAATCCTGATAGGAGCCACCATATCTGGAATATCGTATCATCTGAAAGATACATACTCCATATGCAAGTGCTGATGGAATGGTGTGACGCATAAATGGACATTTCAAAATGGAAAAAATTAAATCATCTCTTTTGTCGTAAAGTTTCGTTCTTAGCCAACACTCACTGTCGATTTCGAGGTGTAGGTCAAGATATGAAGCAGACATATATGTATCTGTGGTATCCTTTATTTCAGGCTCAATGGGATAGATGCGATCAATATAAATTATTTAGCATGATGACACCATCTTTATAGAGGAATGTGAAATTAAAGGACCGGGCTACTTTTCGTTTTACTAAGTAATGAGATATATAAACACAATGCTATAGATTCCAGCTAGTATATAAATCCTGAATCTTAGACTGACAGCTCTCGAAGTTGCAGCGTCTTATATACTATTTCATTAAATTCTCTAGAACTTTCCAAAAATGTGACCTTGTTTATACATAAACAATATCTAGAACTATCTAGAACATATCAAAATTCTAGGTCAAAATTAAAAACTTGTAAACAACAAAAATATTCTAATGAACAAAGTAATATCTCATATTTATTATATATACATAGCTATAGAATTATCTTTACATTTAATATGTTTTATAATCAGATTGTATTCTTGCAACATTAATCCCCATCTCGTTAATCTGTGATTTTTATTTTGCATTTTGTTAAATGTGACGGTATCGTGATCAGTAAACAGGCCTGACACACTGATTCACTAAATCCAAAAAATTACACAATCTAGAACATAGATCGTTGTATCGTATTCAACAATTGACGACAGACCACGCTGTTCCAAAATGTACATGCATCTCAGAGGCTAATCTTGACCTTTCCATAATGGAGGCCGCTTTATTTGAACGCTTAAGACCACAACATATATATGTTTCATTCACCATCGTAATCCGAAACGCAATTATTATCAGATTGTGTGTTTGGATAATGCATTTGATCTGGTCAATCGCATATATTCAGGGAATCAGATAAATACAGTTGTTTTTATGATTTGTTTAAAAACAGAATTATTGCGTGCTTACACATCGTTATCTTCGATATCTGTCCTGTGTGCAATCACATTGTGACAGGGGTCTAATGATTGGCAAGGAGACAGTTCTGTGCAGGACAAATTCTGTTCAAAACAAACACAACATTTACTACAAGCGGATCTTCCTTTGCATGTGCATACGAGGTCCGGTAAAAAGTCGGATGACATTTGACCTTCAAACAATATTGGTTCAAGACCAAACTTTCCATCTGTCCAACCATGCTCAAAAGGTGACCCAACTGATGGCTTTGGAATATGTACATTTAACCATATCTTTGTTTGGTACGAAGATCTACGAACATGCTGTTTAAATGTGTCTTCACTCGGAGGAAGTCTCACCAAAGTACAAAACATGTAGAATCTTTGACAGTTGCCAATTTTACCCGCTATTTGTTCAGGTCGAAATGGCATTGTTTGCTCTTTCCCTTCGGATCATACAGCCCTGATATTACTTTTCGGCTCAGATCGACTGAATCATCTATGTCAGAGCATTCTATTCAAGACAAATCAATAAACTGATTGGGTGTCTCTTTCAGAGCTTTCAACATAGACTTCTTCCCGATACCAAAGAACGGGGACGTGGTATCACACCCAGTTAGAGCATGAGCAGCTGTCAAGATCTCACACACAACGGAGCTTAATGACTTGCATAACTCGTGTACAGGGATATAGCGTCTACAATATTTAGTGATCGTAATAAGTCCGGTTTGAAACCAAAGCTCACTTGTGTTTTTCATTTTAGGAAAATAATGTACTAAAAGGACAAGAACGTCCGTATCTGGGGATTTCACAACCATGCGACCTTGAACATTATTCTCTTGATACAGTTTGTCAGAATACAATGGATGCAAAATTATGCGGGTATCCGCCTCTTCTTGTGTGCTTGCCAAACAACTGCAATCTAACATACCATTCTGATTCAAAATTTTAACTGTTTTAGGATTAGAAAAAAGTGGTTGCCCTTCTTGGAGAACTGGTCTGATTAATATGTTTGACAATGTAATCGCCGATAAATCTAATAAGCGACTGGAGATTCAATTTTGTGGAGTTTATGGTCTTTTCTATAACTTTTCTTTTTACAGAAAATACCATAAGTCCAATCAGATCTGGTAGTAATGATCAGTAATATCATTTGAACATACAACTGTACTACTTGATTTACTATCGGGCACTTCTTTTGTTGTCTTTTTCTTTGTGCAAAACATGTAATATTTTTTCACTGGTATATGATTTGCAACGAGACCTATGATATTTCACCACAAAACTTTCAGATACAACATGAGTAATTGAAGAATCCTTGACGTACTTCTGCAGCTTTAATAAAAGTTGATTTGCCCCTATTGGTAAAAACGTATAATTGTTCAAGGCTTTTACATTGACAAATGATACATTGGTTCCAATCTGTTGAAGGTTTACTCCTCTTAGCACTAGCTGGAAGAAGTTTAAGTGGGCTACTAAACTGTGTCATTTTCCGGAAAACACTCACAACAGTTCCGACAAATGATTTTCTAACAACTTGTAAACACTAATTAAAGTCTCTACAAACAATATTTCAAACCACCTTTTGCATCTAAAACGTTACAATTAACAACAGCAAATGTTAACAATGAAGGGTGACAACAATTAAATACAGACAACACAGTAATATTAGTAATTATTAAGAAAATATGCTTTGGTCTCGATGCAGTAAGATTTGACCGGACTCTGAAGATTATAATTTTGAAAAGTGACGGGCAAAATATCCGGAATCATTTTCTACTTTCGATATGTTGATGTGCATTTATAAACGGTCCAAACCTCTTAAACTTAGTAGAAATCGGCGCTATAATGATAATGTTTTATGTAAACTATGTTTACTCTTTTGTTTTTAAAAAAGT
Organism: Gigantidas platifrons; assembly: GCA_002080005.1. NCBI lineage: Eukaryota > Metazoa > Mollusca > Bivalvia > Mytilida > Modiolidae > Gigantidas > Gigantidas platifrons. The sequence continues at coordinate 106,500 of MJUT01022743.1, forward strand.
TTGAGATCAATTTAATGAAAGCATTTCTTCTGACATAATTTTAAAAGTGACCGTTAATATATTTACCACATCTGCTGGTTTCAAAGAAGTCAAACTGATGAAATAAAAGTTATTTTAATGAGATGTGTTGGCTTATTTTATTCATTTAAGTTAAATTTAGAAACTACAAGAGCAACAAATTGCCGAAGATGCATAAATCATGTATAATATTGATTTTACTGAGTATGATCGGACTTTCTCCAAAAACGCATTAATCCTAGAAAAATGCAGTTTTCGTGAAAACTTGCCCATACGATTTTCTCACGGCATCTTAAATTTATTTGTTAAAAGCATAATCTAACATTTGATAGTATATTTAGGTGTGTAGTTGATGGGTTGATTTAACTCTTTAAATAAGCGACTTTTTAGATTTCGCCGCTGGCCTATAACTATAACATATCCTCTCTTGTAGAAAAGGTTTGGATACAAACTTTTTACAATAAATCTCTATTTCAATTCATCACACAATTATTCAACTCTAGACAAAACATATTAGCTATACAATTATCTTTGTATCTAATATGTTTCATAATCAGATTGTATTCTTGCAACATTAATCCCCATCCTGTTAACCTGTGATTTTTATTTTGCATTTTGTTAATAAATGTGACGGCATTGTGATCAGTAAACACATCAAAATGTTTCAAATATAACAATAAGGCAAGTCATTTTTTTTTCAATTGCGGATTAATTTTGGGATCTTTGTCAAACTTTTAAGAAAAAGAGCAATTCGGCATATCTATGTTATCTTTACATTCTTGAAGCAAAACTGCACACACACCTACATCACTAGCATCCACTGTTAACGTATATTTTTTAGAAGTCTTGTGTTGTCACCTAGCATATTTTTTTTCTTCTCGTAGGTGTATTCACAATATAATTTATATCATTCGTTCTGGATTCAATTATATATGGCCAAATAGATTTAGCTTATAATAGATAACAAGGAATAAGCAATAACGCAATACATTTCTCGCCTGGTTTAAATTATCTTATCATGACATATGTATCATACCACTGTCTCATTTTATCTTGGCTTTGTTTCAATCTTTGCGTTCTATTTCACATGCTGTTGTAAGCTTATGCTTAAAACACTCAAACATAATCTGAAATACTAATAACAGTATTTTCACAAAGCCATTCTTCTTTCAAAAGGGACCTTCCACAGACAGAGTGTCCAAAAACCAGTTCAAAAGGACTGAAACCTAGAGATTCTTGAAAGGTTCCCCTTACAGCAAACATCAGCATGTGGACCGGATCATCCCAGTTTTGTTGACTGTCTAAACAAAATATGTTCATCATATTTTGTTAAGGTCTGGCGAAATCATTCCAGAGCTCTTTGAGACTCAGGGTGATATGCATTAGATTTAAACTGTTTTATATTTATTTAATTGATGCATAACCTGCTGAAATAAATGAGATATACAATCGGATCGCTGAGTTGACAGAATTGTCTTAGGAAAACCTTCAAAAATAAAAACAAAATAGTTAAAGTCTTAATTATAGATTTAGCTTTAGTGGATGGCTTCAGGAAAAGGGGTGGAGGCACACATTATAGTTAGTAAATATAGATTTCTGTATTTAGTCTAAGGAAGGGACCCCATACAGTCAACAATAACCCTACTGGAAGACTCTTCAGAAGCTTGTATGGGACGGAGTGGAGCTACATGCATGTTTTGATTCATTTTCCCCATGACTTGACAGGTGCTACAAGATCTGCAGTCCTCGGCTACGTCTCGTCTTATATTCGTGCAGTAGATATAGGCCATTGTCCTGTTGGAGGTTTGTTAACACCCAAATGTTCAGTCATTCACGAATCATGGGCCAGGCTCATAACTGCTTTCCGGTGTTCTTCCGGCACCACTATGTGGCAGATCACTTTCCATTCACCTTACGCAGTCATATCTGGGGTCGCTATTTTCCCATGAATACTTCGTCTTTCATGAAATAGCAAACATGAACATTATCTGCCTCCTTTACTGAGAATAACTTAGGACAAGGTAATGCGAGCTCGTCCTTCTGTGCTCTAATAAGTCGTTCCCTAGTCAGAAGGTCATTACTGACATATATTATTGCTTGCAGAACAGGACCATCACTTATTCACCTTTGGTCCCGGATTGTATCAAGATGGGATTGTTAGTCCTCATCTGTATCTAGACAGGATTTGTGTTCCTTGTCTATTAAATAACGAGACATATCGCCATCGCTATGTAAAAAGTGATCGTTGACATCAGCAAACACAAATTCAACATCACTTGTTTCTATGGTACCATCAATTTATAAATAGGCTTCTCTCAAACAATATAGTATAAGAAATATGAATGATAAATACTAGTAACTCTGGTTATTTGTTCATGAACTATTACCTTCACATTTTCCTCCCTTCAATGCATTGTTACATAAAATGTATTACTTATGGCTCGTTAATAATCGTTGAATATAGAACAGAGAGATGTGGAATTCATGTTCGTTGCACTAAGTTATTATCATCTTCATTTACTTTAGTCGTAATTTACAAAGTTTACCTTAAGGGACTTGCCCCATAAAGTGTCATTTTACTCCTTTCCGAGAGAAACAAAATTCAATAAAAGATAAATTATTTTCATAATATATATCTACGATTGTAAGTGACCCATTAACCATAAAAACATAATAGGAGTCCCCAAAAGTAAATGATCCCTATG
>MJUT01022743.1:112398-126300 GCA_002080005.1 Gigantidas platifrons
TCTGATGAAACAACTTCCCATTGCACAATGCTCTGGTAATCCTACTTACTGAAATACTAGTTATGACAAAGAGGAATATTTGGCTGATTACAAGTCATTCATCTCATCATTGAATATTCTGTTTAACAAGGAACATGTTGACTGTTCTAGTCTATATCGAATATCTACAGGTGTTTCTTCTTCTTCAAAAAACTGATTGTTGATAAATATATGGCTAACATTTTGACTGCTGTCAAAGAGGGAATACAATCATATTACAAATAATAAAGTTTCGGCAATTTGTTGAAGTTGTCTGATTTGATTGATGTGATGTGATTTTAGTAATCCAATGGCTACATTGTGGAAATAATTAATTACAACTAAATAATCCCATTTGTTCCTCTTGTGTGATACACTTTGGCATAAGTATCACTTCTACCAAATACCGACTTCTACCAAATTTCAACAATCTGAAGATTTTTGTCAGATCTTGTTCTGCTTCTACCAAATACTAACCACCTTCAACAACTTGAAGATTTTTGTCAGAGCTTTTTCTACTTCCACCAAATACTGACAGCCTTCAACAAGATTTTGTCAAAGGTTGCACATGACAATTGCAAACGACTAAAAGTATTTGAAGGCACGGGAATTATTGACTTTTGCTTAACGCCAAAGTAAGCATTATTTCATTCTTATCGTAGGTGAATTCATTTTATATATTACATTCCTCATCTACATTGAATGATTGATTGGTGCTTAACATCTACGCAGTCAATTATAATGTTTCAGTAGATAATTGGAATTAGATGGAACACACTGATTCACTAAAAAAGAAAAGTTTACACAAACTCAACAGAGATCGTTGTACCGTATTCAACAATCGACGATTGACCACACTGTATGACAATGTACATGTACCTCAGAGGCGGATCCAGACCTTACCATAATGGGGCCGTTTTATTTCATAAACCATTTTTTTTTAGAAAAATTAACAGATACCGAGACGTAATTCAAAGAAAAAATTACAAGACATGGTAAAAAGAAAAATTACAAGGACGAAACTGGAGATGTTCTGTTAAATTTAATATGTTTTACCCGTCTATAACCTAGCACAGAAAAGGTGGTATATGCTGGCAAGGTCATTAGCAAAAATAAAATAAATATCATGTCACTCAACGAAACAAAACGAAATACAGCACATGTAGACAAAACTTGATAATAAATTAAAAATATATATATAAAATGTCACTCGTAATCATCAGAGCAAAGGAAATCTTATTTAGAATTTCTGCGTAAATAAATTCTGGGTTTTAAAATTGTGTTATATATATAATTATCCTTGCTAGCTAAGGCAATTGCCATTTTTTTACACAAATATACCTAGAAATGTTATGGTCTAGTTATCATAAAAAACAAACGAGCAACGTGTTAGACCGCAAGGTAGGTTTGCAGCTAGGGGCGATGTAACCCAATTTCGACATCGAGAGGGTCGTTGGGAGGGGTTAATAATGTTTTCAAAGCAAACTATTATTGTTTTCTGACAGAAAAAAGAAGATGCGATCGTGCCACCTGTCTTTTGTATGAACCAAGAGTACTCTCCCCTTTGAAATATGAATGCCTACTTCTTTTTGGTATACATTGATAATATTTACGGTTTATATTTGAAAGGACAGCCAACAATTTTAAGTCACAATTGAAAATGACAGTTTTATTCCAAAAGGCGTCATGGCACTGCAATAACTGCTTGATATTTCACATTTGTTAAGAAGACAGACCCTCAATATATGTGAACGATGAATCCACGGGAGAATATCCTAGAACCATGGTATTTATTCTTTCATTTTAGTATATTTTAACAAGCGAAACTCTTTAATTAGTATACTTAAATAAGTGATGAACGAGGAAAGAACCGGGAAGTGTTTACGACAAGTGGAACATATCCGTGGTTATTTGTGACACAGATATTCCATAGCAGTCAAGCAAGTCGTGGTTGCGATCGTAAAACTTTCGAAGTAAAGACCAATGTCCACCCGCTTAACCGTTTTACACACAAAGAAAACAAATGGTATGGTTATATTTGTCCTCATATAACCGAAGAAATGACACGACCGACGGCACGACAGGAGATTGTTAAAGAGGAATAATCATGATTGATATTACCCGCGGTTTTAAACAAGTAAATTTACATAAAGATTTCGCACAAAAGTCTTGAGAAAATTGAAAATTATTACGATTTTCTATCAAAGTATCTAAAAATGTGTAAATCTGTAAAAAAGTTATGACATTTGCAGTTCACCTTAAAGTTTTCGTTTTGGTGTAATGGACATTCCATTATATAATGAATCGAATCTTCAAAAAGGGAACCACATTGCCATTTTGAGTCATGTTTAATGTTTATACGAAATAAATCAGAATTCAATGAACTGCATTGATATCGTAGTCTATCATGAAGTATGCTTAGTTTTCTGGACCTATAATATTCCGGAGAATTAATAGTATTTTCTTTGATCCTAGATTTAAAGCATGATATATTTAGGCTATTTCTAATATTCAAATCTAAAATGTTCCATGACGAAACAGTGAACTTGATGGTGTTGTATAGTTTTCAGCGCTTTGGAAATTACGATCACTGATATGATATAGTGTAGGATGTGAAAAAATACACAACTATTGAGTTCATTATGCATTTTGTTAAATGCTGTCAGCTTGCGATATTTACGTCTAGAAGACAAATATTCCCACCTTCTTTCATAGGAAAGAGAATCTCTACTTGCAAATTATGTTAGTCCCGAAATATTCTGGCTGATTCTAATTGAACTTTTTCCAGTTTTGCTATTTCTCGTTCAAAGTACACATCCCAAACCTCGCAAGCATATTATAATGTTGTCCTTATGAAAGTAATATACATATTTAATAGAGTTTGCTTGCAAAGAGTACACTTTAATTTTCAGAGAACATTAATCTGTTTGAAAATACACTGCTATATCTAATGGTACAATTGTAGACACAGGTGCAACTGAGCCACCTCTAATACATAGGTACATGAACTCCAAATTAATATTTGATTGTGTTAGAATTGGTTCCACAAAACACACACACATTTGTATGAAATACTTGTCATCAAACATCATCTAAACTGATCATAACGTTAACAAAAATTTGGGTATCAAGGCTATCATAGTAAAACGTGCATCATAAACAGTGGTAGATTTGAGTTCTAATGAAGCAACGTTCCATTGCACAATGCTCTGGTAATCTTACGTACTGAAATAGTAGCTATGAAAAAGAATAACATTTGGCTGTTCACAAGTCATTCATCTCATCATTGAATATTATGTTTAACAAGGAACATGATGGCTTTTCTCGTTGATATGCCAAAACTTCATAATAATCCATATCGAGGAAATAATACTACAAGTGAATATTCTTTTTTCAAGGAAGTTATTGTTTATAATTATGGTTAACATGTTGACTGTTGTCAAAGACGGAATACAATCATACTGGGTCAAAGTATAATCACGTAGTAGCTTCAATCAAATGTGAATACTGAAATACTGGATCTTCTAGATAATTTTAATTATCGTTCTATTTCCGAAATTTAGTATGTCCAAACATGTGACTTTTCTGCACTTTACTGACATATCATCGTGGGAATGTATACAGACGTTCAAAAATATCATTAAGGACGCGGTGATCTTCAAAATGGTAAGAAAGTAAGCAAATTGAGATTTTTTGGTCGTGAATTAACTAAGTTTACTATTTCAAGCGTGAAAAAATGACAAAAATGTGCTACACCGAAATTTGAGTTACCCCTAAGTTGGAGTTCCGTATCGATGACATATCTGTAGAGTTCGGAGTACACATTTGTCAACAACTTGCTTTGTATAAATAAAACATTACCTAAGACATATATTGTCATATAAGGAACATAGTTTTCTATAAATAATACTAAATTATCCTCACAGATAGAGAACATGAACCTCACCAAAACCAAGGTGCTCGGGGAAAGAGAACACATTTCTGATTGGTTGGGGCCGGGCGTTATCCAGAGGGAAAATTAGGTGATGCTGTTGCACATATGAAAACTGCAACCGGCCGGAGTATTTCATACCTATGTCTTACGCCTGTTAAATTACCGGCTATCACAATCAACGGCGACTTTAACCCGTGATATACCCCTCCCCAGACGATAAACGAACCACCGCCAAACCTATCTCTCTCAAGAACGCCAGCGTTGGCGAAGCGTTCCCCAAGACGTCGGTATACACGACGTCGACCTTCCGGACGAAAAAGAGTGCACGAGTGAGAAGAAAATCAATGTAAGGTCGACGAGCTCGCAGACCAAACTCATGGACGGTCGGTAACCATTCCAGTATCTCTCAGACTACGGGCAAGAGCACTATGGTGGAAACATTCACACTAAATTGCAAAGCAGTTTGTTGCCTTTGATCTTGCATTATCAATGCAATATATTTACCCCTCTGAACATCCGGCAGCCGTGGCATGATTACAAGATATCCAACTTAACTTTAAATAGTGGAAAGCGATGTGCATACCTCAAGAGTATAAAGTGGTATGACGCGATGTGTTGACGAATTTGTCATCATTATTCTGCACGCGTTGTTCGCTTTTTATCACTTTCCCTATGTCACATGATACCTTTCACGGTTGAAGAACTTTACACACCGATTTTAGTGCACACTGACCAAGACACTCGTCTGCCCAGGTTTTGTAATTTTACGCCACGCAGCTAAAAAATAGGAGCATATTATGTTGCCCTGCGTTTCTTTTTCCCTTCAGTATATATTAAAATTGTGTCTCGTAAACATCAGAGCCAAGGAGGTCTTATTCAGAATTCCTGCGTAAATAGATTAGGGGTTTTTCCTTGCTACGAATGGCAATTGCCACATTTTTTACACGAATATACCTATAAATTGTGTGGTGTACGTAGCATAAAAACAAACAAGCAACGTGTTAGACAGCAAGATATGTTTGCAACTTGGGAAGATGAAACCCAATTTCGACTTCTAGAGGTGCGTTTGGGATGACTAATAATGTTTTCAAAGCAAATAATTACTGTTTTATGACAAAAAAAAAGAAGTCAAACCTTTGTATGGACCAAGAGTACATGTCTGCTTTGAAATCTGACCGGAGAGACACAAATTGTAAGTCAGAATTGGAAAATATTTGAATTTTTTTTTCACACGATTTTATTCCAAAACATGTCATGGCACGGCAATAACTGTTTGATATTTCACATTTGTTAAGAAGACAGACCCATAATATAATATGCATGATGAACCCACGGTATTTATTATTTCATCTTAGTATATGTTTTCAAGCGAAATTTTTTAACTAGTATACTTAAATAAGTCATGAACGAGGAAGGACCGGGAAGTGTTTACGACAACTGGAACATATCCATCTTTATTTGCGACACAGATATTCCATAGCGATCAACAAAGTCGTGGTTACGACCGTAAAACTTTCAAAGTGACTAATGTTCACTCGCCCAACCGTTTTGAAAGCAAAGAAAGAATATGGTATGATTATCTTTGTCCCCATGAAAAAGAAAAAAATTAAACGAACGACGTCACGACAGGAGATTTTTAAAGGAGAATAACCATGATTGATATTTTCTGCAATTTTAAACAGGTAAGTTATTACCTTTATTACATCTTCTATAAAGGTACTAAAATCAATATCTAAAAATGAGTGAATCGGAAAAAAAAGTTATGACATTTGCATTTCACCTTTAAAGGTTTCAATTTGGTATAATGAACATTCCATTGTATAATGAATTGAATCTTCAAAAAGGGAACCACATAGCCATTTTGACTCATTTGTAATGTTTATACGAAATAAATTAGAATTCAATGAGCTGCATTGATGTCGTAGTCTATCATGAAGTATGCTTAGTCTTTTGGACCCTTCACCATAATATTCCGGAGATTTAACAGTATGTTCTTTAATCCTAGATTTAAAGCATAATATATTTAGGTTATTTCTAATATGTAAATCTAAATTGTTCTAACAGTGGATGGAATAAAGGAAGTCATAGACATTCTGAATCTACTTTATGGTGTTGTATAGTTTTCATCGTTTCAGAGATTATGATCACTGATATGATATACTGTAGGGGGTAGACAGTTACCAAAATATTGAGAACGTAGTTTATTATGCATTTTGTAAAAAATGTTGTCAGCTTGCGATATTTATGTCTAGAAGACAGATACTCCCACCTTGTTTCATAGGACAGAAATCTCTAAATTATGTTCGTCATGGAATGTTCTATCTGATTCTATTTTCCTGTTTTGTTATACCACGTTCAAAACACCCATATCAAACCTCGCAAGCATATTTTAATGTTGTCCTTATGCAAGTAAGATATATAGAGTTTGCTTGCAAAGAGTACATTTTACTTTTCTGAGAACATCAACCTGTTTGAATACAGCCCCTAAACAGTGGTAAAATCGTATACCCAGTTGTAAATGAGTTACCTCTAATACATATGTATATGGACTCTAATTTTTGATTGTTAGAATTGGGTGCACAAACACAGACACATTTGTCTAAAATGATTATCATCAAGGATCATATAAATCGATCATAACCTTAACTTAAATTTTGGTATCGCGGCTGTCATAGTAAAACCGGCATCGTAAACAGTAGATGATGTGTGCTCTAATGAAGCAACGTTCCATTGGACAATGCTCTGGTTATCATACTTACTGAAATATTGGCTATAACAAAGAGAAACATTTGGCTGATCACAAGTCATTCATCTCATCATTTAATATTCTGTTTAACAGGGAACATGATGACTACATGTGCTTATTCTTTTTCAGCAAAGTAATTGTTTGTAAATATGGCTAACATTTTGACTGCTGCCAAAGACAGAATACAATCATACTGGGACTAAGTCTATTCACGTAGTATTTCAGTCAAATGTGGATACTGAAATACTGAATCTTCTATATAATTTTAATTATCGTTCTATTTCAGAAATTTCGTCTGTCCAACAATGTGACTTTTCTACACTTTAATGACCATTCATCGTGGGAATGTATACAGACGTTTCAAAATATCATTAATAATGTGGTTATCTCCAAAATGGCAAGACACGTTACAAATTGGTAGTAATCGGTCATGAAAAAAAGGCAAAATGGACTATACCAAAAATTGAGTTACCACTAAGTTCAAGTTTCGTATCGATGGCATATCTGTAGAGTTCGGATGGCACATTTGTCCGCAACTTTTTTTATATAAAAAAAGCATTTCCTCAGACATATATTGTCATATAAGGAACATCCTTTTTTATAAAGAATACTAAATTATACTCACAGTTTTCTTAAGCTTGGTAGATTATTGAAGGTGTTGTCCTCTATCACTGATATGGCATTGTTCTCTAAATACCTATAAATAGAAAAAAATTTCCTCATGTTTATACTTTAGTAAGTGTGTAGCTTTCTGTTTTGTCTTAAGTAATACATATAGCACAATATTGTGTAATTTTGAGTTGCTTCAATAAAATGTATATATATTATTGTAAAGAAGAAAATCCCATTTGAATTAATGAAGCTATTTAGAAATACGGTGTTTCAAATCAGGTTCAATGAATGAATGCTCACAATCTTTACCTATTGCAGTCTTAAGCAATACACATAACACAATATTGCGTAATTTTGAGGGTTTTTTTTCAATGTATTCATATTCCTGTTGAGAAAGAATACACAATCCATTCTAATTAAGGTAGCTATTTAAAAATACGGTGTTTCAAAGCGGGTTCAATTAATGCATAACCTCAATCTTCACCTATTACATAATACTTGTATGCTTGATTAGAAATATAAAAGTAATTTTATATTGTGGAATTTGAATAGTTTGCGTAAATTGTCTTAAGCAACATACATTATACATATACATGTATACCAAGTCATAGAATGTCAACAACAACAAAAAATAAGAATAGTGACAACCGATAAAGTTTCGTAATGTTGTTGAACGTGTGTGATTTGATTGACGTGATTTTATATTGGAATGCATATAACTGTAAAATAAAAAATACACACCAATACTTGAAACTGTGATATTCTATGTGTTTGTATTTCAACGTTGTATATTGAATAAAGTATCAAACCGTTTAAGTCTTCAACCATTCATGATTTGATTGATAACATACCACACCCTCAGAACAGCTGCTATATCTAATATCAAATAATAGACACATGGGCGAAGTGAACTCGAACACATATATACTGAGGTGGAGAAAATCTAAATTTGGTGATCACGGCTATCATAGTAAAACCGGCATCTTAAACTGTTGGGGATTTGGGCTTACATGAAATAACTTCCCATTGCCCAATGCTCTGGTGATCCTACTTACTGAAATACTAGTTATGACAAAGAGGAATATTTGGCTGATTAAAAGTCATTCGTCTCATCTTTGAATATTCTGTTTAACAAGGAACATGTTGACTTTTCTAGTCTATATCGAATATCAAAACTTCACAAGAATCCATATACAGAAAAGAATACTACAGGTGCTTCTACTTTTTCAAAAAACTAATTGTTGATAAATATATGTCTAACATTTTGACTGCTGTCAAAGAGGGAATACAATCATATTACAAATAATAAAGTTTCTGCAATTTGCTGAAGGTGTCTGATTTGATTGATGTGATTTTATTGTAATACATTATAAATAGCTGCAAGATATAAAAAATTAGCAAATACAATCAAACTTTGAAGCTTTGATACTGTGAGTAATTGTATTTCAAAGTAATATATAAAGTATAATATGTATGTAGCAAGATATAGTATAACACAGTAATATTGCTTCAATTGAGAGACTTATATTCCATATGCAGGTGATGCTAGACTGGTGCTACATATAAATGAAAATCGAACACAAGTAAAATTGAAACAATATCTGTTTCGTTTTCAAAGAACCTTCACTGTCAATTTCTTTGTGTGTAGTTTTTGATTGTCTTAGTACTGTGTATTTTGGACATAACTGCCTCTGTCTCTGGATTTTCTATTTTTGATTGACCCTTCGGGGTTCTCTAATTTTTATTTATCAATCTATGTTTCACTTAATCTCAACGCATTATTAGTGGTATATATTGTAATGATTGAGTTATACATTTGCAACAAAAAATATTAAATAATACGTTTTCCTCTATCACTTGCAAGTTAATGTTATTTAACTCTCTATAAATAGTCAACAAATATATTTAATTTATACTTAATTAAACTATTGGCTGCTAGTATGTCATAGAAAATGCTTATAGTAAATTAACGCTATATAATACAGAAGAGGCAATCTGGAATGTACAGCTTAGAGACAATGACACTATTGTATACACATGACACAGGACGAAGACAAGCAAACACAAAAACACAACACAACAGAGACAACTAAAAAGATGAGCAACATGAACCAAAACCTAGGTGCTCGCGAAGAGAAAACAGTTCCTGGTTGGTGAAGATTCACAGACCTCGATTCACAGATATACCATTCGCATGTTCCGATGTGGCACATAGAGGCAACTAATGGCTGCCAGCCGCCTTGAGGCTGCTACTTGTATGCATCTGGATTGTAGTTTTCATGCACAATTCCTCTATTTCTACTGACATCTGATTCGTTGAAATAAAAATGTATCATGTTGATAAGTAAATATATATTATTAAATCGTGGATATGAATTTGATACTCGATGCAATTTTATGTGGACTACAAACTGCAAAACATGGATGGATTATTGTTTATTTATTTGTCATTTGAGTACCTTCTTGTCTTGATATACCTGATGATATGCTTAACATTTATACCGGAGATGTAAATAAACAAAGTTTATATGATTTGTGCTATAACATATAACCTATGTATGTAAATGTGGACACTTCAATTTATGTTATATTTTTTTTTCACAGGTTTCACAAAGAATTAAGTATTTCCAACAAAGCTTTTCCCTTAATTTGATTATTGGTAGAACTGTCCTGTTTGTTCAGTTGCTTTGGATATTAATCCAATGGCTACATTGCGGAAAGAATTAATTACAACTAAATAATCCCATTTGTTCCTCTTGTGTGATACACTTTGGCATAAGTATCACTTCTACCAAATACTGACCACCTACAACAGTTTGAAGATTTTTGTTAGAGCCCGTTCTATTTCTACCAAATTTCAACAATTTGAAGATTTTTGTCAGATCTTGTTCTGCTTCTACCAAATACTAACCACCTTCAACAACTTGAAGATTTTTGTCAGAGCTTTTTCTACTTCTACCAAATACTGACATCCTTCAACAATTTGAAGATTTTGTCAGAGGTTGCACATAACAATTGCAAACGACTAAAAGTATTTGAAGGCACGGGAATTATTGACTTTTGCTTAACGCCAAATTAAGCATTATTTCATTCTTATCGTGGGTGAACACATGTTATATATTAAATTCTTCATCTACATTGATTGATTTATTGGTGCTTAACATCTACGCAGTCGATTATAATGTTTCAGTAGATAATTAGAATTAGATGGAACACACTGATTCAGTAAAACAGAAAAGTTTACATAAACTCAACAGAGATCGTTGTACCGTATTCAACAATTGACGATTGGCCACACTGTACAACAATGTACATGTACCTCAGAGGCGGATCCAGACCTTTCCGCAATGGGCGCCGTTTTATTTCAGAAACCAATTTTGTTTAGAAATATCAAAAGATACCGAGACGTAATTCAAAGAAAAATTGACACGACATGGTAAAAAGAAAAATTACAAGGACGAAACTGGAGATGTTCTGTTATATTTAATATGTTTTTACCCGTCTATAACCTAGCACAAAAAAGTTGGTATATTCTAGCAAGGTCATTAGCAAAAATAAAATAAATATCATGTCACTCAACGAAACAAAACGAAATACGGCACATGTAGACAAAACTTGATAATAAATTAAAAATATATATATAAAATGTCACTCGTAAACATCAGAGCCAAGGAAATCTTATTTAGAATTTCTGCGTAAATAAATTCTGGGTTTTGACATTGTGTTATATATATAATTATCCTTGCTAGCTAAGGCAATAGCCAATTTTTTGCACGAATATACCTAGAAATGTTGTAGACTAGTTATCATAAAAAACAAACGAGCAACGTGTTAGACCGCAAGATGGGTTTGCAGCTAGGGCCGATGTAACCCAATTTCGACATCGAGAGGGTCGTTGGGGGGGGGGGGGGGGTTAATAATGTTTTCAAAACAAGTATCTAAAAATGTGTAAATCTGAAAAAGTTATGACCTTTGCAGTTCACCTTAAAGTTTTCGTTTTGGTGTAATGGACATTCCATTATATAATGAATCGAATCTTCAAATGGGGAACCACATTTTGAGTCATGTTTCATATTTATACGAAATAAATCAGAATTCAATGAGCTGCATTAATGTCGTAGTATATCATGAAGTATGCTTAGTTTTCTGGACCTATACTATTCCGGAGAATTTATAGTATTTTCTTTGATCCTATATTTACATTATGATATATTTAGGATATTAACCTGTTTGAAAGTACAGCTGCTATATCTAATGGTAAAATTGTAGACACAGGTGGAACGGAGCCACCTCTAATACATATGTACATGAACACCAAATTTATTTTTGATTGTGTTAGAATTGGTTCCACAAAACACACACACACATTTGTATGAAATACTTGTCATCAAACATCATCTAAATTGATCATAACGTTAACCTAAATTTGGGTATCACGACTATCATAGTAAAACTTGCATCATAAACAGTGGTTGGTTTGAGCTCTAATGAAACAACTTTCCATTGCACAATGCTCTGGTAATCCTACGTACTGAAATAGTAGCTATGAAAAAGAGGAACATTTGGCTGTTCACAAGTCATTCATCTCATCATTGAATATTATGTTTAACAAGGAACATGATGGCTTTTCTCGTTGATATGCCAAATTTCATAATAATCCATATCGAGGAAATAATACTACAAGTGAATATTCTTTTTTCAAGGAAGTAATTGTTTATAATTATGGCTAACATTTTGACTGCTGTCAAAGACGGAATACAATCATACTGGGTTAAAGTCTATTCACGTAGTAGCTTCAATCAAATGTGAATACTGAAATACTGGATCTTCTAGATAATTTTAATTATCGTTCTATTTCCGAAATTTAGTTTGCCCAAACATGCGACTTTTTTGCACTTTACTGACATATCATCGTGGGAATGTATACAGACGTTTAAAAATATCATTAAGGACGCGGTTATCTTCCAAATGGTAAGACAGTCAGCAAATTGAGAGTTTGTGGTCGTGAATTAACTTAAGTTTACTTTGTCAAGTGTGAAAAATGATAAAAATGTGCTACACCGAAAATTGAGTTACCTCTAAGTTGGAGTTCCGTATCGATGACATATCATGCAGAGTTCGGAGTACACACTTGTCAACAACTTGCTTTGTATAAAAAAACATTACCTAAGACATATATTGTCATATAAGGATCATACTTTTCTATAAATAATACTAAATTATACTCACAGAAAGTGAACATGAACCTCACCAAAACCCAGGTGCTCTGGGAAAGAGAAAAAAGTTCCTGGTTGGTTGGGGCCGGGCGTTTTCCAGAGGGAAAATTAGGTGATGCTATTGCACAAATGAAACTGCAACCAGCCGGGGAATTTCATCCCTATGTCTTACGCCTGTTAAATTACCGGCTATCACAATAAACGGCGACTTTAACCCGTGATATACCCCTCCCCAGACCATAAACGAGCCACCGCCAAATCTATTCCTCTCAAGAACGCCAGCATCGGCGAAGCCTTCCGCAAGACGTCGGTATACACGACGTCGACCGTCCGGACGAAAAAGAGCCCACCGCGACTCATCTGTGAAAAAGACCCGTCTCCATTGCCTCATTGGAAATTGTCTGTGACCCTTTTCCACCAACCAAGCCATACGAAGCACGCGATGTGCACGAGTGAGAGGAACACCAATGTAAAGTCGACGAGCTCGCAGAACAAACTCACGGACGGTCGTTACCATTCCAGTATCTCTCAGACGACGGACAAGACGCACTATGGTGGAAACATTCACACCAAATTGCAAAGCAGTTTGTTGCCTTTGACCTTGCATTATCAATGCAATAGCCTGACCCCTCTGAACTTCGGTGGCCGTGGCATTATTACAAGAGATCCAATTTAACTTTGGAAAGCGATGTGTATACCTCAAGAAGATAAAGTGGTATCACGCGAAGTGTTGACGAACTTGTTATCATTATTCTGCACGTGTTATGAGCTGTTTATCACTTTTCCTTTGTCACATGATACCTTTCACGGTTGAGGAACTTTACATACCGATTTTAGTGCACACTGAACAAGTCGCTCGTCTGCCCAGTTTTTGTAATTTTACGCCACGCAGGTAGAAAATAGGAGCATATTATGTTACCCTGCGTTTCTTTTTCCCTTCAGTACATATTAAAAATGTCGCTCGTAAACATCAGAGCCAAAGAAGTCTTATTCAGAATTTCTGCGTAAATAAATGAGAGGTTTTTCCATTGTGTTATCCTTGCTGCGAATTTGGCCACATTTTTTGCACGATTATACCTATAGATTGTATGGTGTACGTAGCATAACAACAAACGGGTAACGTGTTAGACAGCAAGATATGTTTACAACTTGGAACTATGTAACCCAATTTCGACATCGAGAGGTGCGTTTGGGATGACTAATAATGTTTTCAAAGCAAATAATTACTGTTGTCTGACAGAAAAAAGGAGTCGAAACTTTGTATGAACCAAGAGTACATCTCTACTTTGAAATCTGAACGGGGAGACACACATTTTAAGTCAGAATTGGAAATGATTTTAAATTTGTTCACACGATTTTATACCAAAACACGTCAT
>MJUT01022751.1:0-25094 GCA_002080005.1 Gigantidas platifrons
CATTTTTTTCCCGGAATTGCATCCCCTGTTAATATGCTTTATTTAAAAAAAATAACATCAAGAACATCGATGATTTCAGTCTTCTTATTAAAAAAAAAAACCTACAGCAAAATAAAGGTATACTGTAAACAAAAACGTCATTTTTATCGAGAATTTTTTTAGGGATTCAAGATTTTTATAACTTCATCCTTGTATAGGTCGATGTGGATGATAGGTCGAAACCAGCGTGTTGAGGGAAAAAAATATTGACATATCGTCCGTAAAATACGGTAGATAATGGCATGCAATCTGTTTTATAGCAGGTTCGTATGTAATTATCCTAAAAATACTCTTTAGTCTTCTAAATATACCTAAAGAATTAATGATCATTTCCACCATTTTGACCATTGATAGTTTGCTCTGTTCTGGATGTCTAAAGGCTAAGAACTCCTCTTTGTTCAGTTTATTGTCCATTGGCATCTGTTCCGCATCTGTCCATCTAAATTTGTATCTCACAAGCTGGTCTCTGTCTTGAAAAAAAAATCGCTCTAAATGATTTGTAAATTTGCCTTTTGACATGATAATATCATCAAGCGACATGCATAATATAAACATTTCATCGTAAATTTCTTTTTTCTAAATATGTGACGCTATATTGACATCACCTTGTAAAATCCTGGATAAACATATTTTTTTTGTACTATCGTTGATACGGTTTGCTTGAAATGGACTTATGCCACGATACTGCTAATGTTGGCATTAAGCATCAATCAATCAATCATGAAATGGACTTCTCACATCTTATGGGTCGACATGAACCAATAAAAATCCATAAAAATTAGAAAGTTATCTCCCCTCAAGAAGTGTAGCAAGGGAGATTACCATTACAATTTTATTACCTCCCTTACCTCATTTACTTATGTTTGTCATTGACACCCCTTGGTAACATTTCAAAATATATATATAAATACCTGACTCTTTCAGTTCTATTCTTTCATCTGCATAATCCTTTAGAAAATCATCTATAGCTCCGACATGGTAATTCTTAGCAATCAGGAAATGTTTATAATATTCCTTCCAGTCTATCAAACCTGCAAAAATCAACTATTTTATGTAAACAACTTCATTTCATTGACATAAATTCAAGTACAATAACAAAATATTTTACTTCCAAACTATGCAGCTTTAATGAAAAGTAAATATGGTTTTCGAAATTATCATATATGTTTTAGCTTTATATCCTAGATATAAAAGTGTCAATAAACAGCTTGAAACAATTAATACAGTAGCTTATAGCTTGAAGCGATCACAAGTTCAAGGATTCACATGGACTGGTTTTCACACTGAAAGAAGATTGGTTTAATAGTACATATGAGATTTTTAAATGATTGCCATTGCCCAAGTAGTGTGGCAAAATGGATTATGATTTTATCACTTTTATTTTTATACAGTGAAACCTGTCTTTAAGCCGAACCCTGAATAAAGCAGAATCTTGTATAAACCAAACTTTAATTAAAGTCCAAATGTAGGAAATCTTTGAAAATTTAACCTGTATAACCAGAACAGTAACAAAATGCCAATTCAGCAATATTTCAGCTATATCATGGCGAGAACAAGTTAATTTTCAATGAGATGATGATGAGGTCCGCTTTCTTCTAGACCAACATGCTGAGTTGGATTTTTATAGTGCTAGCACACTGAAACAACAGTTCGTGGGTAGACATGTCGCTCCACTTGCGAACACATTATTCTGATTCCGAGCCAACCAGTCTTTGCTCTTTCTCGTTAATGCTGCGTGCTTAGCGGAGAAGCAACAAATATCAATTTTATTGTCATTGGTTTGATCCAACCGGGGCTTGAACCCACGATCTATCTCAACCGAGGCGAGCACGCTAACCATTACATCACCGATGTGGTTTACAAGGTGGTTGGGTTTAGACAGGTTCACTGTATATTGTTCATACCATCCCCATCTGGATCCATGTGTTTAAATATATGTGTATTCTCCTCTAGAGCCTCATCAAAATGTTGTCTTATTTTGTCCTGTATCCAGTGTTTCATTTCTGCTAAACTCATCTTCCCATCAGCATCAGTGTCTACTCTGTCAATAACATGATTACATAAATTCATTAAAATAATTATGCTGTCATGGTTACATTTCAATGAGATGATGATAATTTCTGATTTGTTCAACACCTTAAGTTGGATTTTTATAGTGCTAGCTCACTAGAACAACAGTCCATGACTAGACATGTTACTTGTTCACTCTGACACATTTTCCAGATTCCGATCAAATCAGACGTTGCTCTTATTCCTTAATGCTGCATGATTAGCGGAGATTAGCAGCAAATACTAATTTTATAGTCTTTGGTTTCAAACCAGACCTGGACTCTAACCCATGATTTGACGTAAACATGACAACCATTTACAAGAGGGGAACTATTGTATACATAGACAATTTTCATACAATAATATCATTAGTTAATAGTTATGGATCATGTTTAATGCCATTTTCAACATTACTGTTGAAAGTGGCGTTAAACACCATCAAACAAAGCAACCAAAAATCAACATTACAATACTTTAGTTACATCGTGGCAGTCAGTTTTATTAGTTGATGACAACCAGGAGTACCAAGGCAGATAAAACGTTCAATCTGCTGCAGGTCAATGAAAAACTTTTTCACATAAAGTTTTATCAGGTACACCTCTACATGGTCATGGATGAGAATAAAACTAACAACTTTTGTGGAGATAAATAGAGTGAATACATAGGCATATGTAAGACAAAAAAAATTCCGGTTAAAATTATATCCGGTGGAAAGAATTTTTTATTATTTTTTTTCTCAACTGCTAAATACATCAATACAGAATAGAGTACAATAATATAATAACATATAATACATCATACAATCTATATAGTAAAGTACAATTAAATCTTCTTACAATCTTTTCCAATATATAATCATATGTATATTGCAGTGGAGGTTTTTTTTTAATTTTTAGAATACAAAAGTTTAAAATTGTTTACTAATGATACATGTACATTTTTTTATATAATTAGGAAAAAAATAGATAAGAATTTAAAAAATAAAGAAATGACATTGAGAAAGAATTTAATATCAAATTTTATGTTACGGTAAATATTTTATAATAAAATACTTTCCACTGCTATAAAAAAAAGTATCCTGCAGGGATCTACATTGCGACCAAAGCATTCGCATTTGCGAGTTACTTTTGTAAAATGCGAGTAAAAATTCTGTATTGATAGCCAGACGGCGAGTTGATATTTCCGCATTTTCCGGAAATGTTTCGTTCCGTCACCGATGATATTTTTTACTTTAAATTCTGACTTTGATTATCTGGTTTTTCTAAATCGCACAATTGACTCACATACGAAAGTTTTAAATCACGTACTTTTAATGCTTGAAAGTTACCACTATGTGTAAAAACAAAACATTCTTCCATTTTTTTCTCGCAAAGATAAACCGGTTGAATCAACTGATCATGAAGCTGGCCTGCCTGATGCAACATCGACGGAAGTATCAAGCCAAAATACTAATGAAAGTTCGGGTTCTAAAGCTGAAAAGGGTAAATTCCAAGATGTCTGGAAGTCTGAGTTTTTGTGGCTCATTTAGTCATTATTTACGATTACAGTAGCGACGTTATGTCTTGTGATGTTTGCTGAATGGCAGGACCAGATATTGCTGACAAAACCGAATTTGTTACTGGAAAGAAAAAGTTTAAACGTGAAAGTCTTGTTTATCATAATAAAAGTCAGAAAAATGAAAAACGTTTCAATATATGGTATCAGCAAAATCCCATTCCTTAACTTATACAAAAATGTATATACAATAGTACATTTTTAGCTTCAGTAAACCATCTTCAAGTTTTAATACTTGTCTTTTGAAAAACAGTAAAAAAAAAAAAAAAAAAAAATGGTATTGGACTTGTAATAAAATTGCCTTTGTTATTGCCAAAGAAATAAATACATTGGAGTTATATAGTACGAATTAGTATCTTTATTAATCTGGCTAGTAACATACTTTTGTTGGCGAGTAAAAAATATTTCCTCACCAGCCAGGGGCTAGTGGGAGCTGGTATGAATTGTAGAGCCCTGTCCTAGTGTACAATAAACAGGTTACATAATATCATTTCCGATGCTGATTATTAAATCACGAGACGCATCTGTAATATTATTTCCGACGATTAATAATAAATCATCCGAACCATCAAATGTGATAATCCGGATAATATTTCATACTAACTTGGTAAGGTATGTAATATTATGTCCGATGCTAATTATTAAATCACGAAACGCATCTATATTATTTCCGACGCTCATTGATAAATCACCTTATCCATCAAATGAGCTAATCCGGATAGTATTTTATACTAAGGTATGTAATATTATTTCTGACGCTGATTAATAAATCACCCGACCCATCCGGGAAATATTTTTAAATAAAATTTACAGGTAAATATAATATATATATATATATATATACATACGGAAAATATATTTATAGCCAGAACACTGTCAATTTAAATGACAGATTGAGTGAATGATTTAACTTACTTGTTAAAAATATCTTTCAGTTTTGAATCAGCTACTTCAGATGGCTCATCATCAATTTCTTCGTGATTTCCAATAAAGGCTTCCTTATGAAAATCTTTATTCAACATTCCATCTTGTTCAAAACGAACAGCTTCCAAATGATCTGGTGGCTGTAGTTTGTCAATGGACAATGCCTTTTTACTATTTGCTTCCATATCACTATTTTCTAGCGTTTTTGGTCGACAATTACATGAAACAAATAATGTAATAGCAATAAAATATCTAAGATTTGTCATCTTATGTGTAGACAGATACATTATTTATTGTTGCTTGGTGATCTGTCAGATAATTATATTGTGATGATAATGTAGCAGTTGGGACAGTCTTCAGGAACGTTTAATGCTTTCACAGTTGCATGGTTGAGACCCCTGGCCTGGCTTGGGTGCTTGATTGCTTCAGGCAAGTAATCAGGATGTTGACTTGTTAATTAAATATTAAATTAAATATGCCTAGAATTTATATTCTTTCCCAAATTTGAAGATATAAATACTACGAAAATATCAAAATTTTTGGTAATATTTGAGTACGAGTATCGTATGAAATCAATGTTGTTTTGATATTTAAGGAGTTGTATTTATGTTTTCTTTTCTATTTCTTCAGCATCGATGTGGCTTCAATTTTTTTTGTGTGTACATAGAACGACAACAGTGACATCTGTAGGCGAAAACAGTACACAGAGTTTGTAACGTCATAATGGTTTTACTCATTAAAAAATTACCTATAACTACGCATTCATTGAAATAATCCTTGCAAAACAAACGCAT
This sequence comes from Gigantidas platifrons, assembly GCA_002080005.1. Classification (NCBI taxonomy): domain Eukaryota; kingdom Metazoa; phylum Mollusca; class Bivalvia; order Mytilida; family Modiolidae; genus Gigantidas; species Gigantidas platifrons. The sequence continues at coordinate 5,361 of MJUT01022751.1, forward strand.
TTAACTTGTATATTTTCACAAATATATGTATTGGATCTAAAATACAATTAGAAATATATATTTTAATGAATTTTCAAGTACAATTTTAATGGAAATTAAGAATATAACAAATATTTGAAAAGTATGTCAATAAATTTATACGCATACATTCGACAACAGAACGTCCAACATGGCGGATGAGAAACCTAATCCTCTTACTACTCGTGACTTTAGTAGGGTCATTCTTACACTTGAAACTGTCCTAGTTCCAGAAGATAAACTGTCCCCTTCACCATCATTGCAGGATGGACTCGATTCAGAGACCGAAATGGATCTGCGAATCCTTGGTTGTGAACTTATTCAGTCGTCGGGTGTGCTGTTGAAACTTCCACAGGTTCGACGCCATTTTGAAATTTTTAATAACTTTATTATGTCGTAATAATAACACATTCAATTGTGAACACAGCAGACATACATAATTTTTTCATAGTTTCATACTAATTTATATTAATTTTGGTCGAGAACTTGTGTAATTTGTCTGAAAACTAGACCGTAAATACTAGCAATTGACCCCCCCTTTTTTGTTAAACATGAATATATGTCACTATATCAAAGATTGTAAGAGTATCAGATAAGTTTATTTGTCTTTAATATGATATTTTGTCATTTAAAAATGTAATGTATTCATAATTATCTGTGTTTACTGATTTAATATCGTGTTAATGTGGGTCATCAATGTTCGATTGATTTTTCTTTTACCGTTTGTTTAATAATTCACTGTATGGTTAAGCCAGAGACCCCCGAAGATATAAGCAGTATCTAAGGTTATTAACAAATGAAAAAATCTGATACTTTCGAATGGTATTAGAAACTAGAAGGGTAACAAGACAGTTCGGCACCAACAGTGGCAAGACAAATCGGCATCGCATTTTCTTTCAAACAAACGTGATTAGCTTTTTAAAAAAAAATAAAATCAAAGAAAGTTAAAACAAAAATAAAAAACAAAAACATCAATGATCGTTTAAATGCAATCAAAACATAATTGATTTAAATATTCTTTAAAAGAAGCCATTATTAACTCTCTTAATTAAGATCAAAAGCAGTGATCAAATGTTTACAGCTTGTGTTTGCATTGTTGATTGTTTGATCTTTAAACATATAACGATAAGAAAGTTATGTGTATGGATTTTTATTGTTTTTAGAACCTACAGACCCTGGACAAAAGTATTCGCACACTTCCAATTTTCCCTATATGTTTCATATAAAACAAAAAAATTTCAGAAGCTTATCCTGAAGTCAATTCACACCCGATTTCGTTACATTTTATATCAATAAAAACAGATTTTATGTAGTTTTACTGTATAATTTCAAAATAATTTTCTATGATAAACATTTTGAGAATATACAAGTTAAACACACAACTGAATTAATTTCTTTCGATATACAATGCTTTGATAGTACCTTTGTAGAAAAATTATTTAAGTCTGTGTTTAAATCATGGCGATTTGAAAAACATCCTTCAAAACGTAATTTCAAAATTACTACTATAAACTACATATCTTTCTGCTTTCGTTGATAAAATAATGATTAAAATCGGACGTGAATTGATTTCAAGATAATATTTTGAAAAACTGTAGTTTTATATGAAATATATAGGGTAAATTGGAAGCGTGTGAATACTTTTGTCCATGGTCTGTACCTCACTTTATATACAAAATAGGCAAGAAATAATTTTTCAAAAATATGCTCGCTATGTACCCAAAATATTTTCGGTACATAGCGAGCAAATTTTTGACTACACAAGCGCCTGTGGATTTTCAGGGAATTTGTATTGCTAAAACAGAATTTCTCCATATTTTTGTTCTGATAACTTTGAAATATTTATTATGATTCATGAGTTTTGTACGTAAAATAAAAAAAAACACAAGTGTCGATTTGTCTTTTTGAGGTGCCGATTTGTCTTGGTAGCGAAATGTCTCGCATAGGTGCCGATTTGTCCCGATGCCAAAGCGTCTAGAATTCGACTAGAAGAGTGTATAACGAATAATTATGACACATTTCATACAGGAAAAATTCGGACAGTGTCTGCAAATTTCGGACATGAATCTGAAAAATACGGACAGCTTAGTAAAAGAAATCTCTACAAGGCTTTTGTCATTGCCGTCACCCATGCTTTAGAAAATAGCCCGGGAAATGTCCATTTGTTGACTAAATTACAGGGATGGTCGAATAAAAATTCAGAGCAATATCTGTTATAAGCCTTGTTGAAGGGACCAAAAACTGATCTCTCCAGCGGCTGCAAGAAGTGTGTTGTATGAGGTGGAAGTGCTAGTATGGCAATGTTTTCTTGTTCAGCTTTTTCAAGAATTCCTCAACGCCACAGGTTCATTTCGGAATACCTTAGACTTTATCTTTCATGTAATGGACAGTAACAATATAGAATACAGTTGCATTGTGTATAATAGAGATCATGCATGTGTTCCAAAATAAAGGTGGTCACAGAGTTTTTTCATGCAGTGTTCTGGTATATCTTATTTCCTGTCCAACAGATGTTTCTTCTACATTCTGACGTACTTCAATTAACTTGCAATATTCATATGCATTTTTATTGTTTAGTTTTCATGATTTGTGTCTATTATTTATTGGTGTTGAGAGCACATAGCGTTTTGTTATCAATGAACCCACAATCTACTGATAAAAATTACACCAATGGCAGGGTTTCTGCTATGCTCAGACAAGTTCAGGACAATTCTAAGACTAAGACTATTTATTGGAAAATCAATAATACATTGACGACTTCCACATACAATGTCAAGATATTATATCTAAACAATGGAATTAAAACATAACACAAGAGATAAAATACCTAAACATGGTTATACAGATACACATATTATAATAAAGATGACAAAGCGGACTGAATATAACTGCGAATAAATTTTGTTTCATATACATTTGATGGATTCATTAATTTCTTGAATAATTGGGAGGTCTCATCGCTTGAGGATTCATTACAATATTGGTTTAAATTAAGATCAGAGAATAATTTTCTTCTTAGCTGATCATGTTTTGAGCAAAACAAAATGTCATAAAGCCAACATTTCCTATCAGTCATGTCTTAATAATGTAACCAAAAAAATGTCCTACAAGTTTTAAAAATTTAGGCCATTTCTAAAATCTTTAGGTCAATGACCTAAAAGTTGCCCCAATCTGAAACCCTGCCACCAATGCTATTTAATCATCTCTCAGATTATGATTTTCAATCTACACACATAATAGAAAAGATTGTGATGGTAAACTACAAACTTTTTATAAAATATTTTAATTTTTAATGGGATATTTGTATTGTTCATCTTTTGATTTATTATTTGTGCCTGAGGTAAATAATTTCCCATTCTGTTTTTTTCAGGTAGCAATGGCGACAGGTCAAATATTATTCCAGAGATTCTACTACTCAAAATCTTTTGTGAAGCATAATATAGAGGTATGTTTCAATTGATATTGGTAATAAGCTTATAAAATCATTCCAATAGATATCAAATTTAGTGCACAGTCTGCACTTTTAGTCACTAGCCCGATGCCAGAGTCTAGTAAAAATTGGTTCGGGCTAGTGAAAATTTGCATTAAAATTGGTAGGACAAATAGACAAAGTTCCATAAATTAGCCTTTCAGGCTATTACTTCAAAAAGTTTTTGGCACAGACTGAGTGCGCACAACGCATTTCTGGGATAACCGTCATCAGGTAATCTCAAAAAAGATTGGAAAACCAAATAGTTTATAACGTTTTGGGAACAATAACACCAAAGAGCCTAAGCTGAATAGTGAAAATCGGTTATGGTCACATATAACTGAGGGAGGAGAATCATGGTTGAAGCTTGGGATAAAAGCATGTGCCATTTCATGTATTTTATCTGACAAAAATGTGGATAAGGCCATGTAAAATTGATTGTTGGTTTCCCCTAACATAGGGAAATTTTTAAGGGCAGGCAGGCAGGATTTTGTTTCTTTTTCTCAAGAGATATTACAAATCAGGGTTTTGCTATTGTTCCCGTGAAGGTCAGAAAATATATCATAAAGGTTTTGCTATGCAAAAAATTTTGCATCACTCTTATTTCGTCTGATAAATGCGAACATTTCTGTAAATTAACAGGCAGAATGGTTCCACCTGGTACACCGGCGGTGGCCATTTTATGCATACTGTACGTCACGTACACATTTTAGATCATGGTCATTTTACCAGTATCATATTAAAGCACTTTGGCGATCTAGATCAATGACCTTAACATGTGGAAAAACATCGAAAATGACACGACTGAAATTGTTTACGATAACAAAAATCTCCATGTCACTGAGTTAGAAGACACACGACCAGTGTTTATTTTATTTTATATTTATTAGTAATAAAAGATAACGACCCGGCAGTAAAAATTTGACCAGGTCGAGTTAGTGGAAACCGACAATCATTTTCTTATTGCCTAATGAAACTGTTTTCAGGGGTTTTGTTGAAGACCACACTGCTTATAATGAATGGCAATCAAATCATTGTATTGTTTTTTAATCTTTAACATAGAAATAATAAGTTATGTCAAATGACATCCTTTAAACCTATTTAACATGTTCAAGAAAACTTAAAGGACCATTTTGATTGTTCACAGTAACTAAGTTCATTTAATTAAGTGGATTTTCATGTCACTTGTCAACGGGACAATCACTGGGGAAAAACTTAACATGGAGTGCTGATCAATTGACGATGGAACATGTGATTAAAAGTCTAATCACTCTGGAATTAACATAATCTTTGATATTTAAAATACATCAGCAGGACAGAATGTTTAATTAATATCAGACTTTTCTACCATTTCTGCAAAAATTTCTTCAACATGTCTTTCATTTTAGGTTCTGGCTATGGCTTGTATAAACTTGGCTGCCAAGATAGAAGAATCTCCAAGAAGAATTCGTGATGTAATAAATGTTTTTCATCATATTAAACAAATGAGAAAAGAAAAGTAAGTATGTTATGGTCTTCAGATCAAAAAGAAAATAAGTCTTGTCTCCATATTTTTGACGTAACACAACAGAACACAAGTGGAGCAGGAACTGCTTACACTTCCGGAGCACATGAGTTCACCCCTGGTAATTTGTTGCTTGATCTTCAGTTTTCTCAGTGGTGTATTGTTAATCATTGTACTTTTGTGCTCCTTCGATTTACGAATTTCTTGTTGCCCGTTTGTCATCTTCAACCTTTTCTTGTCAAGATCTGTTGCAGTTAAACCTGCAACTTGACAATAACAAAAACAAAATAAAAAAGTTGTCGTTCCAAATTTGAAGTAGCAATGGAAAGCTGCTCACTGATTAAAGAGATTGTGTAGGATATCACGTTTTACAAATTTTCTATTATTATTCCTACATAACGCAACAAACTCGTCACTACTTATATATTATTTTATCTGTTTAAAATGACAAAATGAAAACCAATGCCAACAGACCTTCCAGAGCCATAAAAAAGCTGTTTCTTTACTTTAATTTGTGTCTAAGTGTAATGTTGTATAGTCTCTCATGTTCATTTCCATCCATATTCTTACTTACTAAAAGTCTTCTAATATGACATGCATTAAAAATCATTAAAAAAAAAGAAAAATTACACATCATTAATAAATACAGCATACGGTTTGGAAATTCTGCTGAATTAATATGAAATTTAATTTTCAGTCTTCTGTTTTTCTTTCAGAACAATACTTCCGTTAATACTGGATCAGAATTATATTAATCTGAAGAACCAAGTCATTAAAGCTGAACGTCGTGTACTTAAAGAATTAGGCTTCAGTGTTCATGTCAAACATCCTCACAAGGTATGTATCAACTAAAGTTTTCTGTCGTCATATTGTGGACAGACATTTTACATTCTACACTATGAAGCCTTTTTGAGACAACTGTTCCAAAATTTGTTATCAGAATGTAAAATGTCTGATTATTCATGGATAATACATATTGACGCTAATCAGTTTTGCCATTTTAGAAAACAGAAATGACATATTTGGATTGTGACCTTTTAGGCATAAATATGTCTGAAATTGAAGTCGCTGCAGGGAGGAGCTACCAGAAACAGGTTGTTGTTCCAACAGTAACCGCTCACCTCTTTATTGTATTGTTTAACCTTTTCTTTTTCAGGTCATTGTGGTCTATCTCCAAGTGTTGGAGTGTGAACAAAACCAAAAACTGGTGCAGTGTGCATGGTAGGTATTCATTTATAAATTTGTTAAGACTGTAAAAACCAATATTCAATGATGGTAGTGACACCCTTCAGATTTTCAAACACATTTTTCAATTGATGGCTTGATATATGTCAAAATAATTTTACTGAAAATTGCAGACTTGCTAATATGGGGAATTTTTTTTAAGCATATTTCAGTGTTTGTTAATGCTGTGAATTCAGTTTTAATTGTTAGGTACAAAGTTTTGTGGATCATGTCAAACTTGCAAAAATTGTCGATAAAAAAATAATATTCATTGTTAAGTATTAGGGGAATTTTTTTAATTACTATTTCATTTTAAAAAAGTACAGATATTATGCTTTTAATAAACAAAAAGGGGTGGCGGCACCTTTTCGTTAATACAGTGTGTATATATATACTTTAAAATAAGCCAGGATTGTTGAAATTAGACCTGGCCTCAACATCATCTTTTGTCATGTATCCTTAATCATTTTAATTTATTTTGAAAACACTACCATCATTGAAGTTCTTATTGTAAATGTAATACGAGTACAACTAGACGTACACAAATTGATACACTGACACTCTTTTAAGAATTTACCATGAAGAGATTTTATTAATATGCAGAGAAGAAAAATACATTGCATTTTGGGAAATACTCATGTTAAATGTGCAGTCTTACCAACACACATTATTTCACCTTAATACCAAAACGTTCATGCGAACTATTGCCATCATTTGTCGTCTGTATTTAGCATTGTTTTATCCAACTAACGATGAGAAGAAAAATATTTCCGGGTGAATGGTACATACTCAGTCCTCTGAGCCTATTGTTTTGGAAGGCAAAACATGTCCCCTCCCCCTTTCCAAAAATGCATGATTAAATCAATGAAAGGGTAAAAATCATTGGATTATCAGTGAAAAATGTACTTGTTCTATTTGGTCGATTGATGTCAAGGTATTGCCAAAGGACAATTTCCAGTTTAATTCAACGGCAGCACTAAAAAGGTGACTGGACATGAAAATTAGCTTTTTCATGTCTGTTCAACTTCCTAATACATTTAAAAATTGATATAAGAACATTCGGAACCCAACATTAGGATTGATAAGTTAGGGTAAGTCTACAAAAATTACTTATTTTTAGTATATATAAGGCACATCATATTAGATTATCATATCTGAAGAATATATTCATCTATCATATCATTTTTTGTACATTGTTGGTGTTTGAAGTTTGTCAGAATTGATTGTATAAAGAGATCTCTTTTTAACATGAGAAATGGAAATTTGGAAGGGAATAACATATAACATTTGATCCAATAAATTTTTTTCATATTTCAACTGCATGAAAACTTTTTTGTCGAATGATTGAAGAGGGAAAGCAAACAAAATTTTATATTAGTCCTAGTAGGTCTTGGTGTGATTTTTGAAATTTTTTCTGCATTCCTTTCATTTTTTTCATTTGTCTTGTTAAAAGAGGAGGGTCTGCACATTTTAATGTACATTGAAGTACAAATAGGTCAATTATTAGTTGTAAAAAAAAACAATTTTAAAGATACAATTCATATATTATGTCTATTTTTATAAAATTGTAATTTAAGGGTTATTCACATGTAATAATATACATCAGCATAAGTCCTTTAGGTTAATTACTCGTATTCATTAGATCGAACCTTTATAAGGCAATGAGGCTATAAATGGTTGAAGTATTTTTTATAGTGGAATATCCCTTGAAAACCAGGGCTTTCTTGCAAAAATTCATATGATAGGCCAACCAATGTTTGAATTTAATTAATTTGAACATTTCTAAAAAAATTCTTTAATTTTTTTTTTTTTTAGATCTGGTAAGCACTTTAGGGTACTTATTTTTTCAAAAGGAACTTAAAAAAATACAAGCTGGTCCTAAAAGAGTATTTGCAGAAAGTCCTGATTGCCATAATTCAAACTATTGTAACTTTTGAAACATATGGATACATGTACTGTTATAACTTGTTATCAAACATTGAACCTACAAAACACCTGTTTATCCATGATCAGACTGACATTGTTTTATTATGTAGTGCATTTTGAGTTTATTTTTATTATTATGTTTATTGTACGCTAAGTTTGCTTCCATTGAGAAATGGAGCACACAGTATGAAGAAGACTGTATTAACTCTGAATTTTTCCTTTTTGCCTACCCCAGATTAGGTGGGTAAAGTCTGTCTAGCAATGAATGCACCATCCTCTGGTACCAGTCCTCGTCCAACTCAACTACAATGGAATGACCAGTGAGGAACCAGCTCCTGTACAACGACAACAGATATTATATGGAGTAGTGCCTTTGAGAGTGTCTTTTAAGGTTATTCACTAAGGGGCACTCCTGTATTTCATGTTTTAAGAGTTTGTTAAAATGAAAAGAACTTGTTTTATTTATGTAAAGAAATGAAAAATTACAGAAAAATTAAGAATGTATTGTATGAATGAAAAAAAATGAAGGAAAAAGTTTAAAAAGAACACTTTAAACTGAAAAAAACTGCATGAACATGGAAAATGAAAAAAAAAACATTGATTGAAATGAGAAAGACTTGTTTTTGTGGTGATTCTTGTTTTTTAATGTATTAGATTGTTTTACAGCAGTGAAATTCATAGGAGGAATGTTTGGCATTTAATAAACAAGGAGAACAATTTGAAGTACTGTTGGAGGTTCGTTTAGAAATAGAAAGAAAGACCGAGAGGCCTTGAAAGAGGAGGAAACACGTGCATTTTTATATTTTATATAATGTTTAATTATTTTCACCTTTTCCAGTTTACTAGTGAACACAGGATTCCAGTATTCTATGGTTGGTATTTATTTATTTTAAGTGTAGTTGGTATATTGAATTTTTTGTTTTAGATATTGTTATTGTAAAATATATGTCATATTTCATTGGAGGTTAAAAAGGTTACAATATTTGTTTAGATGATTACTTAACTCGCCATACTTTACCAGTGTCAATCAAAAGGCATTCCTTTCTCATTTTTGCATTATTTTTTAAAAGTTGTTGAACTCGTCGTGATTATGCATCACGTATTTGCAGCCGGACGTTGGGCAACCAACAAATAATTTTAATCGTTTATGTTTTGACTGTATCTTAGATGTTCATTTTCACTAGTTTTGAAAGATCTTTACATCTAGACAATGTTCAGTCAAGTTTAAAAATGATTAACAAAATTTCTCAAGAACGGTAATGGATTTGGTAGAGGGGGTTTATTGCTAAAGTAAAAGAGAACTTTGTCATTGTTATTAATTGAAGTACACTGGGAAAGTTATTGCCTGTGTCAAGAAATTTCTGTTAGCAAGATGGTTTTTATTTTCAAGTGTAAACAAATTTTTCAATGACAATATGATGTGATTATATACCAGTTAAAATATTTGTTTTATATTGCTTTTTCTGTGGTTCCTAGTGGTCATATCAGTGTTTATAAATTTGATATCTACATCGGGGCTCACCACACTTGATAAAAACAGGGAGACATGACCTCTCTTTCAGTTGACTAAAGGGCGAAGAGAGGGAAATTCTAGGAAACTTTTGAAGAGCTTGCAGATATTTAAATGTTTCTTTCACCACTACCACATGTCCACCTATCGTGCACAACATGAACACGCTGCTCAATGATCTTTCCAAAAAAAGATGCAATCAACAAATTTGGAATAAAAATATTGAGGTCAAATTTCAAGAACATGGGAGCTCCTACTGCATGAATATGGAAATGCAACTAAAACTTTGTCTTGGGATGATTTCCTTGAAACTAGAAGGGGAAGTTGCCCTATTCACATTAGTTGGTGAGCCCTGATCTACATTTATATGCATTCCATTTTCAGCAATTTATGATTTATATTGTTTTCATTAGATTTTGATAGTAATATAGTACTATAAACAATCGTAGAACTTGAAATAAACTATTAACACTCGCTGAAAGACGAACGAGAAGTTCTTACCGTATGACAACTTGTGATAAATTCATTGTGTAGAAAAAAAACTAGTGATAAAACTTCTATACAGTGACAATGGATAATATAAGACTGTTATGAGGATCTACAACAAGAACTTATATGGAGATGGAGAACGCCTTTCATGAACATTCAAGTGCAAGATTAATACAATGGATACATGATGTGAATAAAAAAGACAAATATGACATATAGTGTAGTTCTATTTTGTACAACATTGCATTTTTGTTGTTGATTTGTAGTGGGTTTTTTTTGTGTGCTTCATTTGTTAAAAAGATAGATGAATATACCTTCACATGGTGATACATATGATCATGTCCGCTCTACAGACTGCCTATAAAAGCTGAAGATGTCTTGTAAAATGTTGAAAATGAATGGGATAAATTGTATTTTATTTGTTTTTCAGGAATTACATGAATGACAGCTTCAGAACGGACGTGTTTGTCAGATTTCATCCAGAAACAATAGCATGTGCCTGCATATATCTTGCTGCTAGACAGTTACAGGTTTGTCTTTTTAATTAGTATTTCGTCATGCACGAAGTTTTTGTTTGTTTGGTTTTTATTGAAGAAAAATATCAAATACTGGTACTTTAATCCAGCTTGTTAATATTAGTAGACTATTATAATAAACAACTATTGGTAGTTTATTAGTTAGTGCAAATGAAATAGCACATTTATATATAAAAACATGATAAAACATGGATATATGACATAGTAGAAATTAGTAAGAAAATATGTTGATGTTAATGGACATGAAAAACTATCCAACATGACACTCATAAATTTAAGTAAATGAACAATATACCCTTCAATATGTACAATCAGATGTTGGTATCATCTTTACAAAAATATACATTTTTAACTTTTCATATTTTTGTTGGTTTTTTTTTTTTTTTTTTTTTAGAAATTTGTACAATTAATACAATTTTTATACAAAATTGAATGATTTCGATTTCAGATACCTCTTCCAGATAGACCTGCATGGTATTCAATATTTAATGTAAGAGAGGCTGATGTACAAGAAATCTGTCTTACCATTCTTCGCCTGTATGCTCGTCCAAGGGTATGTATCTGAATAGCGTCGGAGGTCATTAAGTTTTACCTGTGTACCTATGTATGTCAATCCTGCCTTTGGTTTCCTCCCATTAACTTGTGTCCCCATTAAACAAATCATTTTAAATTAATACATGAGGTCCAAGACCATAAAAGGAAGTCTATTTCTGTTTCTATGAATTTGCTGTAAAATACCTGTTTACTTTAGTTGGAAGTGAAGTGTCCTATAGCTACTTTCTTTGATTTTTGTCATGTGAATTTTATGGAAGATATTGGGCTGTATATAAAATATTGCAGCTTTTTTTTTGTGCATCTTTTTATTTTATTTTACACATTAGATCAGTTCAAGTTCACTTAGGAGATAACTGTATTGTATTTGAAAATTTCACGACGTGATAGTGGAGCCAGCCAAACGGATATTTGTGACCATTAAATCGACAATTGATGCTGTGAAATTTTCAAATACAATACAGTTATCCAGGGCTCATCAAACCAGGCTAATTGAGTGACTTCTTCGCCTTGGTTTCAATGAAATCGCACAATTTCTGTCAGAGAGAAATTTTAGTCACCCTGTCAGTCTTTTAAAGTACGTATTTTTTTCACCAATAATCATATTTTTTCTTCAATATTCACATAAAAGGAGCTCCCATGTTCCTGAGATATGACCCATACAGGGTTTGATGTTCAATATTTTATTCCAAACTTGTTAATTGCATCCTTTTTAAGATCATTGTGCAGCACGTTCGTTTTGTGAAAGGTAGGGGAACATGCGGTAGTGGGGAAAGAAGCGTTAAAATTTGGATCAATTTTTGGAAGTCTCCCAGATTTTCCCTCATTTCGCCCTTAAGTCAAGAGAGAGAGAAGTCAAGTCTCCCTGTTTTTATTATGTGTGGTGAGCCCTGGTTATCTCCATTCTAATGTAATCATGTGTATCTAGATGTGTACTGCCACATTATTGACAAGATGTTGTAAGTGGTAATCAGCTAAAATTATTAAAATATCTCGTGCTATTTCAACCGTGGAATTGATACCTTGAAAATTACAGCATTGTCCAATCATAAACAAGGAATATTAAGCAACTACATTAGAATTAGATATCTCTCCTATAAAATTTATTAAGAGAATTTAAAGCACATTAGACAAGGATGATCTTTTCAGTGTAGGCAGCAAATCTTGATAATGCAGTGTTTTGAAATATATAAATTCCTAGATGTAAAAATTTCTAACCACTGAACTAATTGAATAAAGTTTGTAAGTGACTTGTGGCAGGTCAGTGGTTTTCTTTGGGTTTCTTTCGCCAATAAAACTGACTGCCATGATATAACTGAAATATTGTTGCAAGTGGCATTAAACACCACAATCCATCAATTTTAGATGTATTAACTAATTTTTTTAAATAAGTTTTATGATGGAATATGTTGTAGGAAAAAAAATTACGCAACATTTTTATGGAAAACATTACTACAGTCAAACCTGTTTTAAGAGGCCACCCAAGGGATGGTCCGAAATTGGCTGTGTAACACAGGTGACCTCTTAATCAAGGTTTGAGATTTTAGGAACGTTAGCTAATTCTCTTTAATGTCGGTCATTTACAATATTTTGATAATCATTTGTACGTATTTTCAACACATGCGTGAGTATTGATTTAAAAAAATAAATAAATAGAAAATCAAGGTTTGAGATTTTAGGAACGTTAGCCAATTCTTTTTAATGTCAGTCAGTCATTTATACAATATTTTGATAATCATTTGTACGTATTGTGTATGTATTTTCAACACGTGCGTGAGTATTGATTTTTTAAAATAAATAAAAACATTCTCTGATGAGGTGTTATTATCTGAATTTTACCAATTATAGATTCAATGATTGTCAGGAAACTTCGAGAGAGAAAAGAAACCTGCATTTGATTATAATACATCATGAACATGATACATTTACGGCAATACACAATCATATATCTTTAAAATTTACGAAACTGTCAACAAAACGATCTTTCATGTAAATCTACAAATACCACGTAATTGATCATGAACACTAATAAAAAAAAACATCTACTGTATTCTGTAAAAGCTTATCGGCAATTTACCAAGATGTTGGAATGTTATTAAGAGAGTGTTCAGCGATTTTAAATGCATATTGTTTCATAAAATTGATTAGTGATATCGATGTACACAACAGACTGTTGAATGGCTACAATTCGGAATTTTCTCTACAATGTTCTCTGTTGTCACGACATCAAACGCTTTCAAATTTATCATTAAATGATATTTCATTCATGATTATGACTTCAAGGTTTCAATTAAGAAATCCAATTGTTTTCTTTACAAATGATAATTACGGTAACAGTTATCAAAATAAATATCACCTGACGTGGTAAACACCGGAGGCCATGCTGTTGACACCTGGACAGGTTTGTTAATTGATTTAATTTATAATTTTGACATAACAAACATAATTTGAATGGATTTGATATTTGGTCACCGTTTAACAAAGTAAAAGGGTGTCCGCTGTCCCGATTTTGATGGCCGCTGACCGCTAAATTCAATTAAAATAAATAGCGAAAACGGTCGGGAGGATATTGGAATGGCCGCATATCGGAGGTGACCTTTAAGGCAGGTTTGACTGTACATTGTAATATGAATGTTGTTTTTTTTTTTAATCTTCAAATCACACAATTTTTATGTTCTTTTTCAGCCAAATATAGACAAATTGGGGACTAAAGTTTTGGAAGCAAAGCAAATTCAGATAGAAAATAAAAAGAAAGCAAAGGGCATGACATCAGATTATGGCACTCCAAGTTCAATATCTAGAGCAAGTAAGTTGAAAGTAGAATTAAAAGAAAATTTATATTTTTCGAGGTAGAACAGACAAGCACAATCACTTCATAGCTTCCATTTAGTTATTCTTTTTGTAGTCATGAAAACCGTAGAACTGCTTCTTTAAAACATACATTGCACCCAGTGATGTCGCTTTTAAATCACTTCCGTACGAACCACATCTATGGTGTTAAGGTTAGCATGCTTGTCTGGAGTATTGTAGATCATGTGTTTGATCCCTGGTCAGGTAAAACCAAAGATTATAAAACTGGTATGTGTTACTTCTCTGCTAAGTATGTAGCATTTTATATGAAGCTGTTTACAAATTTTAGCATGTAAATTTTGCTATTTGTAGTTGTTTACAAGTTTTAGCATGTAAATTTTCCTATTTGTAGTTGTTTACAAGTTTTAATATGTAAATTTTGCTATTTCGTAGTTGTTTACAAGTTTTAACATGTAAATTTTGCTCTATGAAGTTGTTTGTATTTTGTAGATTCACCAAAGAATGTTAGTCCTAATCCAACGTTGTTAGGAAGCATAAAACAGTTGAAGTTAAAACAAAAAGATAAAGATGACAACTACAGAAAATCAGAAAGTGGTCTAGTGTAAGTAGTATTAAATGTAATAATGATCAAAGACTACTTTATATCATAGATTTGTAAATGTGGTGAAATGGAATCGTAACAAGTTAATTTGTAAGAAAGGATAGGGATGTAAATGAACACAAGAAACAATCCAACATTACACTTAAGATTTAAAGTAAAGGAACAGCACTTTAATTGCTGTTCTGCTTTTCACTGTCACAGTCGGTCTTCAACGACTCTTACCCTAAAATGGGTGTGAAACGACCTCTAGCCCATAACCAAGCGATACTTTACTTCTGTCGATAAATGCTATATCTGGGCATCTTTTTCATTTGGATTTTATTTGATGTATAAACGATTTATTTCCCAGGTTATCAACAAGAAGCCAAAATACTTATGTATTAGTTTTGTGATTATTTGAAGAAGATGCCTTACGTATAATAATAGCAGTCCAAGACAAAATTTTAATTACAAAAATACACTGTGGATTATTTGTGGAGATTTAAAATACAAAATGACCACCGCCATGGAACTTATTTACATCATGTTGTCTTGATATACATAAAATGCTTCTGTAATGAAAATATATTTATTTATTTTTTTCATTACAGTAAAAATGGCAGCAAGCGAAGAAGAAGCGCTTCATATTCACCTGACAGAAGGTAAATATTAGTAAAAATTAAAATGCTGAAACAAGAAAAATACATGTTGATTCAAAAGTGATGAAAGTTTCCCATCGATCAACGGATTTCCTCTTCTTTTTTTTAACAAAATATTTGGAAATAAAATTGATATAGAAAATGAGGAGATATAGGAACTGCAACAGTTTATTTTTGATTGGAATGAAGCACACTACGTAGTTGTTTATTTTCCTGTTTACATGAGCATATCTGTTCTTAAAGATCGGACAAAAATTATCATGTTTCCTGTTTTCGTATGCATCTTCATATAGACTGCAGCATGTATATTTATTTGTTGATTTTAAAATTGTTCTGCCTATGGGGCCATTATTGACTCGCCCAGTATGTTAGTTTCTTAAATTTATTAAGATTCCCATTTATTTATACCCTCCGCAAACAAAGTTTGGGGGGGTATATAGGAATCACCCTGTCTGTCCATGTACCTTGTAAGCGTAACTCATCCTAAACAGCTTATTGGATTTTTATGAAACTTTACACACTTGTAGTACACTACCTGCAGATGTGCATGAAGGAATATGGTTGCTGTCCAAAATTTAAAAGGGGAGATAATTCAACTGATGCTGTCTGTCCTTCCATGTGCCTTGTAAGCACAACTCCTCCTAAACGGCTTATTGGATTTTTATGAAACTTTACACACTTGTAGTACACTACCTGCGGATGTGCATGAAGGAATATGGTTGCTGTCCAAAATTTAAAAGGGGAGATAATTCAACTTATACTTTCATGAAAAGGAGGGGTGGGGGGCATTTACCTTGTAAGTGCAACTCCTACTAAACTGGAGGTGGGGGGTATCACTCAGTGAGGTCACTCACAGTTCTAGTTTCAATTTCCTTTCTGTCTTATGTAATAATGTTAACTATGTATGATAGGAAATTTGGTCTTTTATTTTTTTTTCTTATGCGTTTCTTGTTATTTTATTTCAGGTCCTCAGATAGTAGTCCTAGCTCTGTTAGAAGTCCTATTACTAAAAAGAAGAAACATAAAGACATTGAATCTCGTAAAATCAAAAAAGAAAACAATGAGTATTACAGAAGTCAAAAGGCATCTCACAAAAGAAAGAAACAAATATCTCGATCTTTGAGCAGGTCTCAAAGTCGATCACCGGAGAGGATGTACAAATCTAGTCATAAAAAGTATTACAAAGAAAAGGAGCGTTACGATTACAAAGACGAAAAACGTTACAATGATTACAAAGATAGATATGATTATAAGGAGAAGGATCGTTATGACTATTCTCCTGACTATAGATATACAAAACGACACAGGAATGGACATCGTAGTTCTTCTCCAGAAAGGTATGATAGATACCGACGATAATTATTGTCTACAAATCTGTGATATTGGTGCAAAAACAGTAAAATGAAAAAAAGTTAAATAACCATGTCTTTCTTACATCAAATAATTTTTTTTCCCTTTCAAGTTTTAGCTTGCTTTGGTATATACCAAGTGAGCTTCTAGTATTCATTGGCATCCGCCGTCATAAACTTTACATGTTGTTCTGCAAAACTGCTCAATCCTTTGAAGGTTCTAGTAGAGTGCCTAAAAGGGAAATTCAGTAAATCTTGTAAAACGAAAAAAATCTTCTGAAGAACCAGTGATAGAAATGCTACAATGTATGATGTGCCGTGTCATTGTGATATGTAGATCTTGACTTGTACAATTAAATGTCTCAGAGAGAGACCACCTAACCCCTTGGATCCTACGTTGAGCATTTAAAAATTAGAAGAAACAACAATTTTTTTCTTGAGAACCAGTGATCGAAGTGCAAATATAAATGACATATATAGTCCCAAGGGTCTAAAGTTTTATATGGGCTGCAATGGTTATGGAATTCCTGTTTTAGATGACAGGAAATGTCATTATGCTTGGCATATTCAATCCTATTTATGGTATATGGGGTCCATGCCCTACTGTCAAATTTTATATAGACTGTAGAAAATTAAATTAAGATGCAGCCATAGATTAGGCCATTTTTACTTTATTTGGAATGAAGTTTCCTTGGAGATGAAAATGTCACATTTGCGACAATGGAGAATAATGTTTTTCTGAACTGGTGAGCAATACACAGACTCCTATGGAGTCTATAGTTTATTTACAGAATGATTTGGTTAACAACTCTCTGTTCTATTGAAGTACTGTAGATATTTATTTTATTTGTACTTTCTGTTATTTTATGTTGAATGGGATCAATGTTGAATGAATTTTAAAAAAGGGTATTTTATCAATTTTGTATGAATATGAGAAAAAAGTTGTATAAATGGTAGGTTAGTTATGATCAAATGTTATGGATGAAAGTTGAGTTTTGTAGATGAGTAAATGATGTTGTACATGTATTGTGTCAAACAAATTTTTCACTTGTGAAATAGCGAGTAAAAGATATGTTGTAGAATGATTATTGTGAACAAATCGTGATGTTCTAAATTCGAAGATTTTTTGTGACAAGTATGATTATTTAAATTCCAGATTTGATACTTTTCATTCACCCAATGTGATTGAAAGTTATGTTTTCTATTAAGAAAATATGCAATCTTATTTCTTGTGAATTTCTTTGATATATTATTAAAGAATTTCAAAAGGAATGCTCAATTTCTCTTGGTATATATGTTTTGTGAAATACTTCATTTTTCTCAGGGTATCATAGCAACCATTACTAAATTGTACAAAGATCTGAAATCATGAGAGAGAAAAAAAATAAGTCATTAAAATATGTGAAATGAAGAAATTTTGTTCTTTGTGTTCTATGATTGTCAGATTTGCCATGTAATATCTTGTGTGGGAAAAGCATATAATTTTATAACCTTATGAAAAGAAAATTTAAAGGGGCATTAGCTACAATTTTGACCAAAAAAAAATATGTTTTGGAAATTGGTAAATAGCTTTAAAATGATGAAATAAAGGTAAATATTTCACATTAAACAGCTTATCGGACCACTTTCTGCCTTTTGAGAACGAAAATTACCATCGATTACTTATTTGCTTGCAAGCAAATAATTTGACCTCGCTTTTTCCGTATGCAATTGACCTTACTAGTGACAGGTAAAAACGAATAATTTGTATTTTGTAGCTTGTTAACTGCCAACTTGCATGGTTCTTTGTCCGTAATTAACACCGACTAAAAGCAGATTCACAAAAAATAAGAAATTAGTACATTTTGTTTTACTGATATAATGACAATTTCACAAAAAAGTTACAGAAACACGTTTTATTAATGCATCAATCATATCTGATAGTTTTTATAGGTAACAAAATTTGCGATTTGGCAGATAATGCCCCTTTAAGCAATGCCACCAATATCAACAAAATGACCAATCGCCTCTCCAATCAAATCATTGAAGATCACCACATGTAATGTTGGAAATCCAGGTCCTGCCTTGGGACATCTACAAAAATGGGGCAGAATTAAACCGTTAAATGGGATATAGCATGAACATATCTGCAAAAAATCATACTTGTAGATTATTTTTGTGTAGAGGTAAGCATGCTCGCCTGGATGAAGTAGCTTGTGTGTTCTAGCCCCGGTCAGGTCAAATAAGACTAAAATCTGTATTTGTTGTCGAGCACACAGCATTAAGGAGAAAGAGCAAATAATGGTTGGCTCTTGACATTTCTACCCGTGTACTTTCAGTGAGCTAACCTAATGAAGATCCTAGTGGTCTAGTACGAGGATATCATCTCGTCCAATGTAACTTGTTTTCACCATGATATAATTGAAATATTGCTCTTTTGGTATTAAATAACAATCGCTTGCTCTTTGTGCTGGAGCGGTCGACAAAATTAACTTGAATTAATTATATCAGTGTGTCATTTTTAGAAACATGTACATTCATACTAAGCCTATCATGACCATCATTGTAGTCATTGAATTTACATATATCAAGAAAAATTTGAAGATCCCAAGGGGTAATCAGAAGCCATAAATACAATGGCCAAAGAGCAATGCGCTAAACAGAAAACAAGATTGAGGAAAACGAACCCTAAAGGTCGTAAACGTAGATGCAAGTGTACTAAGAGTTGCAACCGTTTCACTAATAATTAGGATTTACGACTTGCGTGTATCTACCACCACTCTTAACTTTGCAATTACTTTTTAGCTCACCTAGCCAAAGGCCATGTGAGCTTTTGTCATGGGTAAGCGTCCGTTGTCCGTCGGTTAGCTTTTCACATTTAACTTTTCTTCTCTGAAACCGCTGAACAGATTTCAACCAAACTTGCCATAAATATTCATTGGATGGTCCTCTACCAGATTTGTGTTTTTGGTGTAGATTGGAAATTCAACATGGCTGCCAGGGCCAATAACGTGTTCTGATTGGTTGAAATCTTGAAAATCTTCTCGTCAGAAACCACTAAACCAATTGAATTGTGACTTTGCAGGAATGATCATTAGGTGGTCCTGTACTAAACTTATGAATCGTTT
>MJUT01022751.1:66924-83253 GCA_002080005.1 Gigantidas platifrons
ACCTTACGTTGGTTGTTTCCAATTCCTTAATGAAATACAATTATACCGTTATATTGGTATTAGATGGAAGCTATATCAATAATCTATTACATGATATCAATCGATGCCTCGAAAATAATGTGCAAAGGGGTAATATTTGCATAGATATATGTCGGAAATATTTATTTCTTACACATACTGTCATTTCATTTATCATTTATTCATGTAAAGGAAATATAAGGTAATGAATGTTTTATGCATACAATTTTCAATCTATATCAAACCGTTTGATGCTTAGTTTCACTCATGAAAGTAAAAGAAGAACATAGAAATTAAGAAAATGTTACCCTGGTGTTGATGTGACTTTCTCTGTTGATATCTATTTTAACCGTATCATACTGATTTTGCTCAAAATGATACAAAGTGGTTGATCGGTGTGTATATGAGTGATTTTCTTTATCAACAAGTGGATTATGTTGATAATACCTGGTTTATTTTATGAGTTTGACAGTCACCTATATTAGTGAATTTCTTTATAAACAGTTGGATTGTGTTGACATTACTTGTTTATCTAGGGACCGCCATGGTCCTGATCGTATGCTAGTTGGATTTACAATTACCGGTGCAATCATAACTAATGGTATAAATTAAAATTCCATTCATGACATGGTGTACTCGATACAACATTATGTGATAAAATTTGTCAGTGACTTGGGACAAGTCAGTGGTTTTCTCCGGGTACTCCGGTTTCTTCCACCAATAAAACTGACCACCACAATATAGCTGAAATATTATTGGTGTTATACTTTATAATCCTAACCCTGTTTATCTAAGCATTATACTTACTTCTGGTATTGTTTCTTTTATCTGTATGATTTGGGGTAGTATATAAACTAGAATTTGTTGGTGGTAAAGTTGGTACATTTTTTACTGTGGTATATCTGGTTTGACACGTGCGATCTTTTTGTGACGATCCTGGATCATCAATTTCTTGATCATTACCACACCTTTAACCAAAAGAAAAGTTGAATCAAGCTTCAATAACTTCATTATGTGACAATTTTGTTCATGCGAAACACAAATCAAAACATAGAATCTCCCCATTAAAAGTTAAATGGTCGGTCCCTTAACTCTAAAATTCCAGGTCGTCATGATAGTATGGTAGTTGGATTTACAACTACCTATGCAATCAGAGTCTATCACCACTAACGTTGTGAGTTTGAATCCAGATCATGACGAGGTGTCCTTAATACAACATCATGTGATAGATTTGTCAGTGTCTTGCGGCAGGTCGGTGGTTTACTACAGGTATGTTTTCCTCCACACCAATAAAACTGAACTCCACAATATAACTAAAATATTGTTGAAAATGGTGCTAAATACCTTAATCTTAACAGTCAATGACTTCCAGTCTGATTGGATGAAGCTTAATATCTTAAGATTTTATATATCAAACATTCACTGACACTGATTTTGTACTTTATTAAAGAAATCAAGAGAGGAGATCTAGAATTCTATTAACAGGTTTTTTCCTGCCACATTTTTATGTCTGTCTCAAAGCAGGACCTAAATTTCCAAATACTGGTATACATATTTGTCATTTCTATGTATACATTAGGTTTGACAGAAGAATGGATGGAATTGTTGTCCTTGTAGCCCAAAACGAAATGTACTACAGATTAATGTTCTATTTTCAATAATAACTAAAGAATTAACATGAATCAAGCTCCATGACCTAAGTCCCATCACATCTGACATCTTGAAAAAAAAGGTTCTCTGAACGTATTGTAGTATATAATCCGCATCGATACCCGAAAATCTCTTTAAAGGTAAATTTCTGCAGATAATACAAGGCTGTTTACGGTAATATAACTACAATTAGTATGCTTGAACAAATGTGAAAATAGTGCCAAGAGCATGAGCGGCCATGTAACTACATGTTAGGGGTATTGATTTTGCTTCTGTTTCTATGATTTTCTGATTGGATGGGTGTTCCTGTATTTCATTTTCTTACAACAACAAAAAATCATATCTAAAAAATCATTTTAATTAGATTTTGCATTTCAAAGATTTCATTTACAAACCTTGTCTTAGGTCTACATAGACCATATTTATCTTTTTCGTCTTTAAAATGGTCTTCGTCGCACATAACACAATCGCCTACAAAATGTATAATAAATGAGATCTAAAATCATCGATAATTTGTAAATTTTCCCTTTGATCTTTACATGTGCTAATATTTATTATCAAGTAACACGTTGTGAGTTTGAATCCCAATTCATGGTGAGGTGTACTCGATACAACATTATGTAATAAAGTTTGTCAGTGACTGGCGACAGGTCGGTGGTTTTCTCCAGGTATATCCGGTTTCCCCCACCAATAAAACATGCCGTCACGATATAACTGAAATATTGTTGAAAGTACAGACAGGATTCCTAAATATATGCAGCTTCCTTTTTGGGTATGAAGGCAATACATTTGAGATCAATGTGTACTTTTTAACCATTGACAAATATTATAATAACAACATTATGTGTTACTGAATAGATTGATCAAACATTGTAAATAAATCCAGTTTTGACCCACCCCACACTTTTGCACTGCAATCGTATATCAGTAGGATTTATATCTATGTAAACAAGATGTTGCATGCTATGTCGTGCTAAGAGTACCCCTACTCGTTCATTTGTAAGTCGCACGGTAAACAGGAAGTAGATGTGCGGTAAACCTGGAAAGTGGAGACACGGTACAAGTCACCATGCCAAAGCCATATATCAAACATAAAATCATTTCTTCCAGTAGAAGCTGAGATATCTGTTATGAAAGTGTGAACAGACGGACAAGGTGATTGCAATATAGTCCCCTCTCTACGAGTGGGGGTATAACACTAGAGGCTCCTAGGAGCCTGTAAATGCTCACCTGGCTCAAAGTTGGCCCAGCAGTTTCAGATGAGATAATTTTTAAGTGAATTTTGGCAAATCTTCTATTTTTAGCAATGGCTGCCATCTTCTTTGGCGGGCGGGGTTGTTGGATATAATTCTGAAGGTAGACCATCTAAAGACCATTTCAACATAGTTTGGGCCCATTTGACCCAGCGGTTTCAGAGGAGATCATTTTTAAGTGATTTTTCGCCGAATTTTCTATTTTTAGTAATGGCAGCCATCTTGGTTGGCGGCCGGGTCGTCGGACATAATTCTGAAAGGGGATGACCTAAAGACCATTCCACCATAGCTTGGGCCCAATTGGCCCAGCAGTTTCAGAGGAGATCATTTTTAAGTGATTTTTTGCTGAATTTTCTATTTTTAGTAATGGCAGCCATCTTGGTAGGCGGGGGGATTGTCGGACACAATTCTGAAAGGGGACCACCCAAGGACCATTCCACCAAAGTTTGGTTCAAATTGGCCCAGTGGTTTTAGAGGAGTTGATTAAAATGCAAAAAGCTAACGACAGACGACGGACGCCCAGGGATAGCAATAGCTCACATGACCCTTCGGGTCAGGTGAGTTAATAAACTAAACATAAATATAAATATAAAGCTGATGGTGTAAGTTTCATTCAAGCCTGTAGCAGGCTGACCCCCACCCCCCTAAAAAGAACATTTATAACAATAAAATTCAGGTAAACCTGTATTTAAAGGGAACTAAAAGGAACCTGAAAATGTGTGCTTTGTGAGCAATTTCCCTTTATATACAGGTTCAATTATATGCACTATTCATCAAATGAAGAAAATGAAACCGTCCTTTGTAGACAGTTATTTGCTATATACAGGTGACCTTTAAGGCAGGTTTGACTGTACACACAATAAATATTCAAAATGAAAGACATCACATATCCCCGTGTAACAATAAGTCGGCAAGTTATTGGATAATGCTTGATTATTTTTTTCATGTTTGAAAAGTAAACATTTTTTCTTTATAATTATGTTCCTCGTCTATTCTTGCTCACATGTGTAAAGTTCCATAGAAAAAACGATCGATAACAATGGCACACTGACCCATATTTGTTTACTACCCTTTTTGTAAATGGCGTCGTATAATGTGACATAAGGCCGATCAGTGGTAAATAAATCACATGATTTTGTCATAGGCCAACCAAACTTAAAAAGTAAACCAGATTAAGAAAGTACAATATTTTAGCTTTTTCTGTGTAATTGTTTTGTCTGAAAAATTTCAAAAGATGTTTTTCTTAATTGAAGTATTAAAAATTAATTATTTGATGCAAACATTGAACTTGCTTACCCACATAATAAAATATTTAATCCAATGAATTTGGTGTTTTTGTTTTTGTTAATGCAATATATTAGACTGACTACATACTGCCATATTTTTGTGAAACAATTAATGACTGATTTCTGTTTATTTCAATCACATTTATTATCACAGAGTGGTAACAATACAGTTTTGTTGATGCTATTTGTAATAATGAGTTTTTTCCCCAGATAACCTCATTTATCTGTCTGGTTTAATTTAATTCTCTGTTCAATTTATGCTATAAATTTTGATTATTGCTGTTAAATTAATTCTTTTTCTATGTGAATATCATTTCATTACCCCAAGAAGTAAGGGGTATATTTTTTTATTAAAGCAGCAGTGGAAATGCAAAATAATCTGCCATTTTGTGACTAATGGAGAGCACTTGTATATATTTTCCCGGTAAAATTAGCCATTTTCTAGAAAAAGGTGGAATCTGAATGATCAATCATCATATTTAAAATACAATTTGCTTGGCCTACATTCCAGAAAAGGTCATGATTTGTGATCAACAAACCGGAAAGTTAAAAATGCTTGGGAAATACCATTGCTTAAAACATTTAACAAGCATAATGATCAGGAAAAAAAGACATTAGTAAAAAGGATCTTTTTAACTTGCATGGAATTTATTCAATTCAATCTTATCTGTTTTAATCTCATCTTGTAATTTTGAAGTTTAAAAGAATTCCCTCTGTGTTTATGTATGCTATGAATATACAGAATGACGTCATCGGTTTTCGTGCTGCGCAAGAATTGTATATCAAAACAAACTAGAACTGTGAGTAAACTCACTGAGTGATACCTCCCGCTTGCAGCTTAGTAGGAGTTGCACTTACAAGGTACATGCCCCCCTCCCCTTTTCGTGAAAGTATAAGTTGAATTATCTCCCCTTTTAAATTTTGGACAGCAACCATATTCCTTCATGCACATCTGCAGGTAGTGTACTACAAGTGTGTAAAGTTTCATAAAAATCCAATCAGCCATTTAGGAGGAGTTATGCTGACAAGGTACATGCCCCCACCCCCCTTTTTCGTGAAAGTATAAGTTGAATTATCTCCCCTTCCAAATTTTGGACAGTGACCATATTTCTTCATGCACATCTGCAGGTAGTGTACTACAACTGTATAAAGTTTCACAAATATCCAATAAGCCGTTTAGGAGGAGTTGCGCTTACAAGGTACATGGACGGACAGGGTGATTCCTATATACCCCCCCAAACTTTGTTTGTGGGGGGGTGGGGGTATAATGATCGACTTTATTGCATGGCCGAGCTGATGTCACGACACGATACCATCTATCCCCGTTCATGGTGAGGAGTACTCAATACAACATTATGCTATAAAGTTTGTCAGTTACTTGCAACAGGTCAGTGGTTCTTTCCGGGCACTCCAGTTTCCTCCACCAATAAAACTGACTGCCATGATATAAGTGAAAGATTGTTGAAAGTGGCATTAAACACCATACACCAAACCATACCATATCACATACCATCTATCGTTAGTTGATATCCTGCTTTTCTACATCTTCCATCATCAATTGCACATATATTTCTATCTCTCCCATAGTAACCTTCATTCCTATTACAGGAACAAACTCCATCAATGACAGCCAAATCACCTGCAGAAGACAATTCATACACAATGTATAACAAAATGAACATTATAACATAAAGTCATTAGGGTTGCATAATGCACACCCCTCTTGGCCTTGAAAATTTCCTGAAAAAGGTAATTCATGTCTACAATGTGCATAGACTTTTGAAAAAAATCGTCGTTGGAAAAGTAATAATTGAATGTCAATCGTATATACAGTCGACTCTCGTTATCTCGAACTCGGTTGAGTCGAATTTCCGGTTGAGTCGAATTTTTATCGAAGTCCCGAACTTCGTTGTGTATAAATATACATAATTTGACTCCTGTTGAGTCTAATTCGGATGAGTCGAAATTTCGGTTGTGTCGAATAAAAGTTTTGGTCCCGAGATGTAGAGAGCCATATTATTTACATTTGTTAAGTCGAATTTACCTGTCAAAACATGTGTATTAGCTTGGGATTAAAATCGGATCACAGGTGAAACATCCGATCATTGACTTTGACATTTTTACCTTAGGCTATTTCACATGTTTATTTCATAATCTGTCAAATTAATTAGTGATAATATTTGAATTGGCTTGGTATTATGACACATGTTAAAAGTGTACAATCAAAAATTATCGATTTATAATAAGTGCGCTTGGGTCGGCATACATCAATGATTATTAAAAAAACACAACGGTCGAACGGAAGCGTTTTATCTATTGAATTACTTGTCGGAAATTAATTTACATTAAAGGAGATGTATAATTTCTCAATTTTGAGAAAATATTACTCTTAATTAACAGTTGTAATAAAAGGGGAAATTTTTTTCACTTCCAACATGTCTTTCAGAATGTCTTCTGATAATACTGTTGCACGTGTGTCTGGCTATTCAAAATTTCGCTCGAGTTGTCTCCCTTTCGTCGTTAAAAAAAACTACACTTCCGGTATTTCTCATAGCTCCTCTTGAGTCGAACTACGGTTGACTCGAATTTTTTCCATGGTCCCATCGAATTCGAGATAACGAGAGTCGACTGTATATTTTTCAGTCCTTTGAGCAAATTAAAGAATCTATGTAAAATGTAGTGCATTATACATAGGTCATTACGGTATAAATTATCTATACAGATTTTTTTTTTACCTTATATGGTACTGTAGTCCCCCTCTTATAAGTCCACTCTCACCAAACGCAACCCCTCTTAAGAGGTCAGATTTCAGTTGCATTGAGATTATAAAATACAGTCAAACCTGTATTAAGAGGTCACATTTGGGACATAGAAAAAATAGCCTTATA
Source organism: Gigantidas platifrons (assembly GCA_002080005.1). Taxonomy (NCBI): domain Eukaryota; kingdom Metazoa; phylum Mollusca; class Bivalvia; order Mytilida; family Modiolidae; genus Gigantidas; species Gigantidas platifrons. The sequence goes on from MJUT01022751.1 coordinate 74,020, forward strand.
AGACAGGTGACCTCTTAAAAGAGGTTCAATTCATATGAAATTTTCTGTGAGAGGATAAGAAAAATTTGACCTTTTAAAACAGGTGACTGCTTAATAGAGGTGACTGCATGTGCAGGTATGACTGTACTATAAATTTTTCCCACTCAAGGGAGGTCATACTTCTTATGAGGCTACTTTTTCATTGCAGAAGGGATGACCATATATGAGGTGGACTACTGTTTTGCATATTATGTAAAGGTGAGGAGGGTCATCAAGGGAAGTGTAGTCACAGATATTAGGTAGTTGAATTTTCTTCTTGTGCAATCAGTCCCTTTCACCAAGGACATTCGTGAGCATGAATCCAATGTTTATGTTTCCCTCTGAAAGTCGAACATATGATGCTGTACGTGGGATGAAGAATATGTAACTTGTAGTACACTGTGTTGTGTTTATCCCAAGAATGCTGAGAAGCATAATGCCCATACAAGTTGAGTGAGTGAGGGAGTGAGTGATTGTTGTTTAATGCCAACACAGCATTTTTTCGGCAAGTTAGTTTTCAATGAAATGGTGATTGGGTCCGCTTGTACTAGACCAACACACTTCGCTGGATTTTTATAGTGCTAGCTCACTGAAACAAGAGTCCGCAGATATACATATTTCTCCACTCGGACACATTATCCCGATTCTGAGCCAACCAGTCTTTGGTCTTTCTCCTTAATGCTACGTGCTTAGCGAAGAAGCAATAACTACCAATTTAAAAGTCTTTGGTTGGATCCAATCAGGGCTCGAACCCACGATCTAATTTTGAATTTTGAAAGAAGCAAACAATAAAGCTTATAGCAAATGTGGTGCAATACCAACGGCTTCTGTATAAAAGGCAAAATGAGTCAACTGATATATTGTTGAAAGTGGAGTTAAACACCATAACAATAACCCCAAAAGTAATATCAAATTTACGATGCTCAGACGAGGTGTACTCGATACAATATTATGTGATAAAGTTTGTCAGTGACTTGCGGCAGGTCAGTGGATTTCTTCAGGTACTCTGGTTTCCTCCACCAAAAAAACTGATCGCCACAATATAACTGAAATATTGTTGAAAGTGGCATTAAACACCATAACCATAACCCTAACCCCTTCAGTAAGATAAAATTTACTAGTGACTTACTTTCACTACAATAATTTTTTAATATACATGGCTGTAATTGATAACCCCAATCTTTAGAATCTAACACATCAAAATGAGTAACACCTGCAGGACAATTCTGGCAAGTGTCATGCCCTTGATCTTCTGTACAAAACTTAAACACTTGACCTGAATAATATAAAATAAACTCCCACAAATTATTTACCATAGTTGGTCGTATATAGTATGCATTGGTGTATAATTAAGAAATAATTCATGGCAGCCGTAGATTTGTGCTCATTTAACCATGGGTTGGGCATTTATATTTGATAATTTTTTCCAGAGCACAAGCGAGGGATAAAATACGAATATAAATGCCCAACCCATGGTTAAATGTACACAAATCTACGGCTGCCATAAATTATTTCTTTTCTAATATGACAAATACGGTAATTTTTTTTACCCTAGGACACCTTAGAATCCGCCACACAACGGCTGTTCCGTTTAGCCCCCTTCACATATGATGACGGAATCAGCGCAATTTGAGCATATATATTGAATCAAACTCCTCTTGTGTGAGTAATAATATAATCAAATATTTATTTCAATTACTTTAATGACACAAAACAGATTTAATAAGTTCCCCCTCGTAATAAAATTTCATGTGGGAGGTGGCTGGAACATCTGTCGGGGAAAGTACCAGATGAGTGCATTTTCATCGCATATTTGTTTATACATGTAAACAAAGTAATATAATGTGTAGTTGCTGTGTATGACCTCACGGAAACGGCCTTGTAGGCTTTTATTCATTACAGAAACTTTTTAAATTATGTTTTTTTGTTTCCAATCGATAATTTGAGTGCGCATGTGCTAAAGGTCGATATATACCGACATATACTGGTTGACGATATATATAGGCCGTCATATTAGAAAGTAAAATAAACTCCCACAAATTATACACCATAGTTGGTCGTATATAGTATGCATTGGTATATAATGTAAAATAAACTCCCACAAATTATATACCGTAGTTGCTTGTATATTATAGTATGCGTTGGTGTATAATGTAAAATAAACTCCCACAAATTATTTACCATAGTTGGTGGTATATAGTATGTATTAATACTATGCATTGGTGTATAAAGTAAAAATACATCTGTGTACTGTTAAGTTCATTGAGCCAGCAATGTAAAACTAAGTGTGTTGGTCTAGTACAAAGTGTGCATCATCATCATCAACTCACCAAAATGTAACTCGCTTTCTCCATGATATAGCTTAAAAATAACTCTATAAACAGAACTAGAGGCTCCCAGGAGCCTGTAATGACTCACCTGGTTTTCAATTTGACATCTGAAGTTAATAGAAAATGGGGGTGTTACACATAATTTTGAAAGTGGGCCACCCAAAGATCATTTCAACTCAAATTTCTGAGCAAAAGATTTAGATGTGATTTTTATCTCATAATATTCCTAAATGGAATAAACTGACTGAAAAAATCTCACAGAAAAACCCAGAATATATGTTAAACTACTCCTTGCCATGTAGCTGCAGTTAAATTTGAGCTCATTTTGATTTATACTAAAGCAGCAATGGACAATTGAAGAAATGTTGATTTTTAGTAACAGCAGCCATCTTGAATGGAGGGCCAAAAAAAAATAGTATGTGTGTTTAGGGTTTCATCCTTAAAAAAATAGGGTAGGTAGGTAGAGATTTTTTTTCTTTTTTTTTCGTGTACATGTACAATTAATTCTTTGTTTTGTTGTATGTGTAGTATATGTTTTCACTAGCTTATTATTATGTTCTAAGTATGTCAATAGGATAAATTTGTGAAATTTGTACTTAGTAGAATGCTTTACATCATCCCATAGGGCCAAATAAAGTTATTTTTTTCATATTCTTATCATCTCCTGGTCAATTTTTTAAAGATTTAAAATTATACATGTAGTAAAATTTCATATTTCAAACAATGAAGTGCAAAGATCCCTACACATTTTTGTGACATGTTTGTAAAAATTCAATAAAAGATATAAAATTACAAATAAGAATTAAATTGCTGATGATGAGAATATTTTTTTTTTTACTCAAGAGATATTTCAAATCAGGGTTTTGCTATCTTTCCCATGAAGGTCAGAAAATATATCATAAAGGTTAAAAATTTTGCATCACTCTTATTTCGCTTGATAAATGCGAACATTTCTGTAAATGAACAGCCAGAATGGTTCCACTGGGCACACCGCCGGTGGCCATTATATATACACACTGTACGTCACTTGAAGACATTTCTATTTTTACTAACAGCAGCCATCTTGAATGGAGGGCAGGGCTGTCAGACAAAATTTTGAATGGGACCCACCCAGGGACCATCCCTGCCAGGTTTGGTTTAATTTGGTTCAGCGGTTTCAGAGAAGATTTAAATGTGATCTCTTATCAAAATCTGCCTAATTTGCATAATCGGTATAAATCGGCTGAAAGAAACATTTCACAGAAAAACCCGCAATATATGTTAAACTACTCCTTGCCATGTAGCTGCAGTTAAAATTTGAGCTCATTTTGACTTATACTAAAGCAGCAATGGACAATTAAATAAAATTCTATTTTTTGTAACAGCAGCCATCTTGAATAGAGGGCGGGGCTGTCGGACACAATTTTGAAAGAGACCCACCCAGGGACCATCCCTGCCAGGTTTGGTTTAATTTGGTTCATCGGTTTCAGAGGAGAAGATTTAAATGTGATCTTTTATCAAAACATGATGCCTAATTGGCATAATCGGTATAAATCTGCCCAAAGAAAAATTTCACAGAAAAACCCAGAATATATGTTAAACTACTCCTTACCATGTAGCTGCAGTTAAAATTTGAGCTCATTTTGACTTACATGTATACTAAAGCAGCAATGGACAATTAAAATTTCATCCCCCCTTTTTCTATTTTTAGGTTGGCGGCCATCTTGGTTGGAAGTCTAGATCACCGGACACATTTTGGAAGGGGGCCATCCAAGGACCATTCCTCCAAAGTTTGGTTGCAATTGGCCCAGTGGTTTCTGAGGAGAAGATTAAAATGTGAAAGTTTACGACGTACGACGGATGGACAGACGGACGCCAAGTGATGGCAAAAGCTCACATGGCCTTTGGCCAGGTGAGCTAAAAAACTCATTATCTCAAACTTAATTAGATGATTTCCATGAATATCTTCAAATAAATACAGTCAAATTTGACCATGCGGTCACCTCTATTTAGCAGTCACTTGCATTAAAAGGTCACAATATTACTCTTGTTCTGTCAGAGAAAATTTCTTATGAAATGAACCTCTTTTAAGAGGTTACCTGTCTTATCAGACCATTTTTTTGTTTGTTTCAAAGGTAACCTCTTAATACATGTCTGATTGTTCAGTATTATCAGGCTACCCCTCTTAAAAGGCCACATTTTAGATGCAATAAGACAGTAAAATACTACATGTATTAAACTATCCCCTTCTGGAAAGGCCACCTATTTCATAAGGCCACTTATTGATTGCAAAATGGATGGTCTTATAAGAGGGTGACTGCTGTATTAGGTCCATCAATAATTTAGCTTTTACCTGAATTTATCTTGAATACTGGCTTATATCAAAGTAAAATTATCTGACCTTTCTACATCAACACAAGGAGAGTGATTGCTGCTTAGCGCAAAATGAGAACAAGTTACATTTTGATGAGATGATGATTATGTCTGCTTTGTACTAAATAGACATACTAGCAAGCTCACTGAAACAACAGTCTATGGGTAGACATGTTGCTCCACATGGCAACATTATTCTGATTCCTAGCCAACCAGTATTTACTCTTCTCGTTAATGCTGTGTGCTTAGCAAAGAAAGCACCATATACAAATTTTTTAGTCTGGTTTGATCCGACCTGGGCTCAAACCCACAATCTACCCTAGTCAAGGCGAGCACTCTAACTATTACACAATTGATGCAGAAGCTTCTAAGGTAATGTATTTACTAACCTGCTGAACACTTTACTGTGTAACAACAAATGTTCCCTCTTAACTTTTGGTTTGACAGACATCCTAACCTAATAGTTCTTATTGTCTGAATACAACATATCTGGAAAAAACCCACACATTTGGAAATTCATTAAACCTTCGAACATTTTAAATATGTCAATTTCAACTAAATAAGTCCAAGATGGAAGTATAGAAAATGAATCATTATTTTGTTCTCCCTACATTAGGTAAGAATTATATCTACTAAGGAAATCAGTGTCTATCACTACAAAATGGGTTATTGTTTTAAAATGTGTATATCAAACGTTGTGAGTTTGAATCTTGCTCATGGCGAGGTGTACTCGATACAACATTATGTGATAAAGTTTGTTAGAAACTTGTGACAGGTCGGTGGTTTTCTCTAGGTATTCCGGTTTCCCACACCAATAAAACTGACCGCCACGATATAATTGAAATATTGTTGAAAGTGGCGTTAAACACCATAACCATAATTATTATGAACCAACAAATACCATTAACACAAATATTAACCAGTTATATAAATATCTCTAAAGGTGTAGTCACATGAAACGATTTTACGTCCAATTTCAACACAATTCTGCATCCGCAACACTGAGGTAATTTGAAAGCTGTGCAATTTTTTTGTTTCTTTCAATGTTCTCACGATATGATTCTCTGATGAAAATAAGATGCCAACTGATTTTCAAACAACGTTTTGATTCGACTATGACTTTTTTGTTCACACAATACAATTTTTGTCAAATGGAGAAATCAGACAGAAAATCTTATCGTGTAACCATACCTTAAGGATGCCATAGCAGTCACCATGATGAGCCCCGGTCCTCCAGCCCAAGACCAGTAAAACTCTGTTTGGACCAATAAAATTTTTCAGTTTTTATTTAGAACTATATAAAATGAAATTCAAGAATTTGATTCGGATCAGTAAATTCAAATTTTCATTTTGAGGACTGCACAGTTTTAATTTAGTAAAAAAAACAACATTAAATCAATTTTAAATGTCAATCAACCCATCCAAATAAGCAATCTATATCTACTAAACTTACTATTAGAAATATAGGCAAAATTATTTTACTGTCAAAGTTCTTCATTTCCATTTTAATTCAGTATATATGGTTCTTTGTGACAAAAATCTTTTAAACTGCAATAAAATTAAAGACATTATTACAAATACTTTAGACATAAATTAAGATGATAAGATTAAACATTTGTAATGTGTACTGTTACAGTAGTAGTAGTACAGGAACTGTTCACCCTTCCGGAGCACCTGAATTCTACAGTAGTAGTAGTACAGGAACTGTTCACCCTTCCAGAGCACCTGAATTCACCCCCAGATTTTTAGTAGGGTTCATGTTGCTCAATCTTTAGTTTTCTGTGCATGTATTTTGTTGACAATTGTTTGTCTTTTTGTCCTTTTTCTTTTGGCCATTGAATTGTCTGCCCTTCTTCTTTTGGCCATTGAATTGTCTGCCCTTCTTCAAATTACTGCTTCGGTATCCTCAAACTTTTCTAGTGATTGTGATATTTGTTTTGAAAATCCTGTAATTAGTCAAATTTATAATTACTCAACCAATATTTAGGGTATTTCACAAAAAATCATAATAAATAGGCAAAGACTGATAATCTGCAGAGTGTTAACAAAAAATAAAACATATTTTTATGTATTTATCTCCTTTTCCTTATTTATCTTGCACTGTTTCTCGTTTACGTAACTGTATTTATTTTACAGCTGTTTGCCATCTGAAAGGTATAATGTCTTTTATTTTGGTGATTTATTTTGTCCAGATATTTTTACAAGGAGTACATTAAAAACATAATTAACACTAATTATCAAGTTTTAAAGTAAAAAGTCCATACATTCTCCTTTATATTAATTATAAAACAAGAATTAACATAGGTCGTCAACATGACCATTGGATGGAATTGAAGGAAGCGATGATAGTTCAAACTCATGCTGAAGTGTAAACATCAGTGCCATTGCACATATAGTTCGGAAATTGGGACATGCATTATTAATTATGCTGGGAGACAAGCTGCACACAAAAAAACAGCGAAAATACATGTTTTTTGGTCGAATCTCACCAAACGGCATTGAATACTCATGTTTTGAAGGTAAATATTAACTTTCAAATTGTAAGGTCATCGATGCCCAGTCTTGCCCGAAGCACTGGACAAGTAAAACTGGATTTGGACAAGTGAAAAAATTATGAAAGAAATTGTTTGAATTTAAGAAAATTTTTCTAAATTTGCCTTTCGTGCAAGTCTCTAGGTGAAAAATATTAAGGCAAAAACTGGATGCCTATTAAATTAATTTGACAAAGTCCAATATCAGATATTTATTTATTAACGAATAATCATGAATGATGATGATAAATATCTATTGTACCACTGGGGCTGGTAACAACCATCATAGTATACATGTACCAAGAAGGGAAACAAATATTAGCCAGCTGACTTCAAAGTCTTATAATGCCGGGAAGAAATGTCCCAAAATGCACACAATTATATTTCTAATAAAATATAATCTAGATTATGAATAATTGTGTGTATTTTTTGACATTTCTGCCTTGTACCGACCTCAGTATATTCGAGTTGGCTTGTTTGCTCTGAATGGTCGATTTTGACTGGTCGGAGTACATGGGAGTATTATGAGAAGGGTATAATAAATGTTCATGATACAGTCAAGTACATACAACCAATTTACTGTATAATTAATCATAAATCGAAATCCATGATCATATTAATGATATTTTAAATTGAATTCATTTAATTTGATATGGAACAAAAGAGGAGCACTTAATCCATTATTTGTTCATTTACTTGTCAAATTAATGGAAATCTTTTTTTTTTAAACAGTCCTTTCCAGAACAGTAGCCTAAATTTAGTAAAAGTAAAGAAGCAACTTTTCATTTCTTAAAAGGACAAAACAACAAACCTGTTTCTCGTTTTTTATGTACATCACTATCAGGATACAAATGCCACTTGTTAATTGTCAATTTTTCCAACTAAGATGGTTCTTTCAATACGACTAATAATCGTATTACACATCAGTAAGCACACTCATTCTCTATCCAGAGTTGTCGTTCCAGCGTAGCACAAGTGATGAAGTGTAGCGTAGCAGGACTACACAAGTGAAGCGTAGCAGGAACGAAAACTCTGGATAGAGAATGTAAGCACACTGTGTCGCTAGATATGACGTTCCATGCCCAATAGTGCAATACATGGATATATATACTCTGGTAAACAGTTTAACACATTACCTGTTACCTGTCTGGTAGATTCGCCCTTTATAAGGGTCACTCGTCATTTCATGTTTAATATTGTATATTTACCTTATGTTACACATATTGTGTCTGAGCGTTGTTTAATAAAATCTTGAAAATCTTGAAACCAATCTGTAATCTGTAGTCTAATTTCTGCCAATGTAGGCACACCTCTTTCGAGTAGTTCAAGTTATATACTGTATACAGTACAGCCTCAGGTAGAGTCATATTTCTATAAATGTCCCAATAGATATCTCCAGGTGTGAAACCTATATTCTATAATTAATTTCTTTAACATTTTCTACTAAATTTGTGTTTTTTCGAGCCTGCCTGGCTATTTTATCTTAAGTTTAACCTTTCTAAGACCATATCTTTTCTGAAACGTACATGATTCCTCTACGTTCTGTCAAAATATCAGGGGATGTTTAAAGCCTTGCAGTGAAATGCCAGGCTATGGAAAACACCTACTCTAAAAATAGCTCGGTCATCCCCGGGAAATTCAATATTTATAGGTCATGCATCAAATCCTCCATAGAGGTATTCAAATACAACTAAATGCATCAAATGTGGGCTCAAAATAATCCTTGTATATTTAACTTCAATTATCAATTTTAATTATTCCATTCCATTCAGTATTTGTCACAATACAACAAAGTGAAAGAAACTTTTTTTTTAAAAGGGACTACTTTTGTTTGACACCTCCATACCAAATACCAAATACCAATATTTTATTCCAATTAAGGTCCCTCAAGGGGCAATGACAAATATACATTTATAATTTAAATGCAGTTACAACAATACAGAATGGAGACATATGTTCATACACAAGACAATTCTAACTATTTAAATGATAACATGTTATAG
>MJUT01022752.1:6942-17747 GCA_002080005.1 Gigantidas platifrons
AAGTGTATGATTGTTTCAGTATCCACAACTGATTGACGCTTCTACGCGAACAGACTGTGTCAAGTGTATGATTGTTTCAGTATCCACAACTGATTGACGCTTCTACGTGAACAGACTGTGTCAAGTGTATGATTGTTTCAGTATCCACAACTGATTGACGCTTCTACGCGAACAGACTGTGTCAAGTGTATGATTGCAGTTCGTCGTTGACAGCAGACGAAATGTTAGTCATAGTTATAGACAATTCTGGGATAAAAAAAAAATTGGCATTATACATTTTCTTTATAGATTCTTGTGAAGTTTTGATATCAAATATAAAGTTGATACGTGATCATTTTCCTCGTTAATCTGGATATTTATTGATGCCATAATATTACAATTTTGAACTATATAATGATCCATGATACCATACAATTAATGATTGGAAACAAGTTATTTTGATCTTATTAACATCAATCCCTATTTATAGGAATATACAGTTGGAATATACAGTTGCATTTCCAGTTTCCCGGTTGTTGACTGATTTTGTCTGTTTATTGATTTATGAGTTTTGAATTTCCCTTTGGAAGATTGCTCTGTGTTCTGTAATTTTGTTATTACCCTTATTGATAACATGATATAAATCTCTAAGGAGAGAAATGTTGAAATCTAACTACTAATATGTTGGTGTTACTTACAGAAGAAGGCGTGATAAGAAAAATTATAAAGTGTTGTCTGATGTGAAAATGTATTAGGGTTAAGATTATGGTGTTTAAGAAGAGTTTAAAGATACCAAACAAAAGAGGGGTAATCAGAATCCGTATATCGAAGAAGAACAGACAACACAATGGCCAAAAGAAAAAAGTACAAAAGGACACACAACGATCTACAAAACATACATATAAAACTAAAGATCGAGAAACAAGAACCCCACTAAAAACCGGGGGTGAACTCAGGTGCTCTGGAAGGGTAAGCAGTTCCTGCTCCACTAGCGTCACACGTCGTGTTAATCTATATACAGACCCGGTGACCAGTCATGAATGAGGAAAGGACCAGGAAGTGTTTACGACAAGTGGAACATATCCGTGGTCATTTGTGACATAGATATTTCATAATATTTCAGTTATATCGTGGAGGTCAGTCTTATCCGTGGAGAAAACCAGGAGAAAATTATCGACCTTCCGCAATTGTGAAAAACGTAAGATGCAAAGTAAATTAGGGAAAATAAGGAATCTATATGTTGAGACTAAGAGGTAAAACGTGTACTACTTACTATGAACATTTGTACATTAAAGATTAAGGTGACATTTTGATTGTCCGAGAGATTTGATGATCCAATAAGTCAACGAGTGAATGTCACGTTCATGGGAATACTTGAAAACAGGAATGGTAGTAGCATGGGATGCGTGAAATGACAAAAATATGAGCCCAGTAAAAGACGAAAGTTATACCATATATCTCGTCGTGCGCACTAAATTTGATATCTACGTTTTTATTATAAGCATAGAATCAAAATATGTTGTCAATATCTTCCGTATTATATATATAGATATCATTACAAACTTGACCATTCTGATTTATTTTGCACATCCCAACGTGGTTACTTCATATTATAGTATCACTTATATGTACCCACATTTGTACATTACACAACGTAAGATATGGAAATAACAAAACATGAGAAAACAAACCTTAGACATAAACATTAGTTACAAATTAACAGTGATAAAGACAAAACAAAAACAGAGAAAAAGGCAAAGGACCAAACGCACCGAACTCCCACAGAATGAAACCAAGATCTAGACTAGTAGTTGCAAAATGGGTTTTCACTTTAATGTCGTCCGCAGGGAAGTTCAATTCCTTCTCTATTGCTTGTGCTATATATGTTTTGCCGTCTCTCATCATTTGAGAATCACGACGACCCCCATTCTAGTGTCAAAGTCAGAGCATTGTACAATACCTACGTGAATTTCATAAGCATTTCAACGGCTTTCTATACGGGTACATATACCTATACGCTTCCGTTTTTTGAGATTATTAAAGTTGAAATTTCGAGATTCAAAAACAGAAACTACGAGATTTAATAATTAAAATTTTGATTTGTAAACAATCAAAATGTCTAGATTTTAAAAACAGGTCAAAATTGCGAGTTTAAGTGGAAATATTGAGATATTCCTATCAAGATTTCTTTGACTGAGGATTGCTACTGTTAGCCTGTCTTTGTTCGGTTAACGGCTTCTGGTTGCCCCTTTGGTTTCATTAAACTTTTCTTTGTACCAAAATAAATAAATGTGAGAATTAGGTTAAAGTCTTATATATTATAATTTTCAATACTATTCATTGTGAAATATTAATTGTATTCATACATGTGTCACAATTCTGGAGGAACTACTTTTTAAGGCAAGAATTCGGGTTAGGGATTAGGGTTATGGTGTTTATCGCCACTTTTGATAATATTTCAGTTATTTCGTCGCGATCTGTTTTAATGGCAGAGGAATGGTGGTAGAAACTGATTGCAAAGGTAGTTGTAAATCCAACTACCATACGATCACGACCACTACGGCCCCGCAAGACATCGGTGGGTTTTAAGAAGTACATTTAGATACTTTAATAATAATTAAAGTTATGGGTGATTGTATTAAAATTATTATGTTTTAACTAAATTTCTAATGATGATGTGAAGGAAAACAAATAAAGTATTCTACTTACTTTGAACCGTAATGGAAGCGAGAGGTTGGCGCCGTAAAATCTAATTCAATCCACCATTTCTTTAGAAATGCCTGTACAAAGTCAGGGCCATTGCGGTTTCCCAGTTTCCCGGTTGTTGACTGATTTTGTCTGTTTATTGATTTATGAGTTTTTACTTTCCCTTTGGAAGATTTCTCTGTGTTCGGCCATTTTGTTATTACCCTTATTTGGTATAGAAAACAGTATTTCTGCTTAAATCAACATTTACATACTTATTAAGATATTTAATATTTTCTGTATAATTTTATTATCTATAAACTCATATTTTGTTCTCATATTTAAGTCTACCTTATAGAATGGTCAAAAGTAGTGTCATGGTGCTTAACACAACTGTCAACAATATTTCAGTTATATCGTGGTGGTTTTATTGGTGGAGGAATTCGATGTACCCGGAGAGAACCACCGACCTGCGGAAAATTACTGGCAAACTTTGTCACATAATGTTGTATCGAGTACACCGCTTCTGAGCGGTGTTCGAACTGAATTAGTGATGATATGCACTGATTGAATATGTAGTTATAAATCCAACGACCATACGATCACGACCATGATGGCCCATTGAATGGTTATAAAGGCAGGATATATATCACGTAATTGTCTGCTTACTGTTATAGTCTTATATTTTTCTATCTCCATTGGGTTAAAATAAAAAAAAATAACTTAAATTATTTGGCATGACAATCTTTTGACCTTGAGAGTACCTGGTGAAGGTTATTCCAGAATTACTTTGTACGCACTAAATTAGATACCTATATTTTCATAAACCTTAAAAAAAACAACTAACAACATTTTTTGGCCTTTTTGCTAGTTCAAAATTCGTAATTATTAGGTATATGCATGTTATGATCAGATAAAAGATTGTATCTATTTATTTGCACTCTTCGTCGTCGCCTTTGATATGGTGTCAAAGAATATTTACTCTGTAAATCACTTTGATAATTTGATAATTGTATAAATCACTTTGATAATATGATACTTTATATCAGTTATAACAGCATTTGTCTACACAGATGAAATCACAGAAGTAATTTGTCACTTTAATTGAATAAACAACCGCCCCTTATTGTGTGGTGATATGGGAGGAAGTGATGTTTTATCTAGCCAGTATTATCTACTAGTCCGTTAAAAACCAGATGCGATATGAAAATATATGAGGTTCTTTTGCTTGTTTGTTAGTTTCTTTCTTTTTCTTTTTCTTTTTCTTTTTTCTTTTGTTTTTGTTTTTGTTTCTGCTTTTGTTTTTTGTTTTTGCTTTTTTCTTTGTGGGGGGGGGGGCAATAAAAAGATAATCTCCTTTATTTGAAATTAATAGCAAACATGGACTCTTCAGCGTCAATGTTGATGTTTTAACACGCCTCCCTTTAAACTGAACGAGTGCTATTAACTAATTGAAGCAACAGTCCGCAAGTTACACACGGAGGCATAATCCCGACTCCTTATTGTTACGTTTTTAGTGGAAAAGCAGCAGATATCAATCTTGTTACCCTTGAACTGACCGGCCCCGAGGATCAAAACCACGATATTACGTATTGTAAGTGAATACGCTTACCATGATACCGTGACAAATGACATTTTAAAATTGATAGTTGGGTATTAATATAAATTATAACATGACGTCCTTCTTTCGCTTTGTAAACAAACGAGCGATTTATCGATTGGGTATAATCTCATTAGCACAAGCGCCGGTTCATGTGACTGACATTCCCGTCGTTAATGTACATGTTGATGAATTATCGTCTGCTCAATTTTGGTAGCATAAATTGTGTGCGACTTTGTCCGCAAACGTAACTTAAAAATTACTGTCTTCCAATCAAAGTATACTACCGTATTTGTACTCTAATAGACATATCATAATCGAAATAATTCATGGAATATGTTTTGAGTTGTTTGCATAGATTATTATATGACATTTTTCATATCACATGCCATATCTACCATTTACCCATATAAGCCCTCGGGCCGAATGATATGGGTGTCTCGGGTTGATATGACATGTAATATGAAAAATGCCATACAATAATCTATAATTATTGTTATCGAATATTTGTTAATAACACTATTTTTTCATGAATAATAATGACCTTTCAAAGTACCCGATATGACATTTAAAGGGTTCAACTTCATTCCTACACCATGTTTGTATCACATTCCACATAATAGCGTTAATTGAACACATAGCCTAACGGTCAATAGACTTTTCCAAGTTCGAGTTTCCTATTCGTTCTCCGACGCTAAAATAGTCCAATCACAACGCTGCCTCTATTGGATATGACGTTTTGATTGGTTGTTTTTGAGTAAAGAGTACAAAACTCGTACTCAAAACTTTTATGATCGTAAGGCCAGAAAATGTTTGTTTTCGTCTGTCAATAATCTAAAAAAATAAGTTCTACATCGATAGTTATAAATCATATGATTAGTGAAACCCATTTTTTTTTCAGCTACCGTTATTGTTAAGATTTGAAAGAAAATGTTATCATTACCGTAGATTACCATGAATCATTTAATGGAATATCCATATTCCCAACCTCCTCTATGAACGGATGTTTTGATTGTCACTGGGATAAGGAAAGCCGGTTTGCCTTGCAGCAGATCACCAACGATAATTCCTAACAAACGTTTTTCATTGCGTGTTGCTACAAACGTTTTTCATTGCACGGTGCTGCAAGCTGTCCTTTACATAAAAGGAACATAGCTCTCCTTCAGCCACTGATCGTATCCAGTCTATGCATATGCAAGTACACGACAATCAAGTAATTACTTATAGTGAATATTAATTTATTAGGCATTGATTAATGTCAAGAAAAATTTGAAGATACCGAAGAAGTAATCAGAAGTCGTAAATCCAAGGACAGAGAACAAAATAATGAGCTAAACACGAACAACAACCAACAGCCGGGGTGAAGTCATGTGTTCCGGAATAGTAATGAGTTCCTTCTCCACATATGGCACCCGTCGTGTTATTCTTGTTACAAACCCGGTGATAACTCATGAACTAAGAAAGGACAGGATACTGATTACGACAAACTAAACATATCCGTGGTAATTTGTGACACAGATATTCCATAATGGTTACCCAGGTGGCAACCGTAAAAAGTGATAACTTCAACTTAGCCACTGGGAACCCTTGGTTCAGTAGTTTTCTTGTTAGCAGCAACACCCTATCACGAAATCATGATAGGAACCACAATGAATGTTGGAATGTTGCTACATATAAATGGAAAATTCACAATGGGAAAATTTAAATCATCTCTTTTGTCGGAAAGTTTCGTTAACTTGCTTGATGAAAAAAAAAGAAACTTTGGAAGATACCAAAGGGGTAATAAAAAGCATGTGAATCGGACAAACAATAAAATCGACAAAGCAGAAAAAGGCGAAAAGACGAACGATTTTCAGCAAGATACTACATAGAAGACTAAAGATTGAATAACACGATGTTCACCGGAATAATATGCTGTTCCTGTCATACTACTGGCAGGCATCGAGTTAGTAATGCTGAAAGCCCGGGGGATAAGTCATACACGATGAAAGGACGATATATGACTACGATATACGGAACTACTCCGTGGTCATCTGTAATATTGGTAATCCGTAACGCTGAACCAAGTCATGATGGCGACTGTAAAACGTTCGAAGTCATGACTTCAAATTAGCCACTAGGAAGCCTTGGTTCCGTAATTCCCTTGTTAGCAGTAACCCTGATAATAAACACAAGAACATATATACTACATATGTAGATGTTCTGCATATAAATGGAAAGTGCAAAATAGGAAAAATATGTTCTCAATCGACCTTTACTGTTAATTTATGGATGCATGTATAGGAATGAAGCAGACATGGCTGTATATGTGGTATCCTTTATTTAGTTTTATGGAATATATGCGGTCGACTTGGTTACTGAACTATATATTTTTCAATGAAATGGGATCATCTATATATCTCAACGTGAAATTAAAGGAGCTAACTAGTCCATGATGTCTTCTGGATACGAATAAATACATCCGCGAGCAGATAAACAGAGTTGGTAGCCATGGGAATGGCAACTGACTGTTGTAAAAATGTCCATATTTACATCGTGTCACAATGCCCCTTTTTGAGGTTGTAACCAGCAATTCACAGGGGTTCACACGCGGGGTGGTAAACAAAGCATATTAAGTATCAAATTACTTACAGTACAAAAACTAGCAAATATAAACATAATTATACACATTAATATTCATGAGAACCACATATCTGTCATGTGCGTCATTCTTTTTTTTTTAAGATTAGAATTCAGAATTCATTCATAAAATTTAGCTGTATGATAATAACATTAATTCATTTCTAATTTTGTTACAAGTACAAGGACAAGTTCTTGTGAAATATCAGGTCCGCTATGATTTGCGAGATTTAATTAGTGCAGAGAAAATATACGTTTCGTTTACAATTAAAAAAGAATTGATAGTCCTCCACTCACGGAAGTGTCAATAATCAAAGAGTGCTATATTTCAGTTAAGACCTATTAAACTAGGCCAAATTAAATTACCTTGAATATCTATTTCTGGTTAAACATTAATTAACAGCCTACAATTAATTGTTCTAGTAATAACCATAAATTAATTCATATCTAAATATTGCAAAGTACGTAATTGAACGATGGATTCTTTAGTATAGATATTATACGTTTTCAGTCTACAAAGGTCGGATATGGTGCTATGACGTACAGCCGAATCTGATTAACGATGGATCGCAAGCTACACCGTTTAAAATGTTCAGCTGTTGGTAAAGAGCAACGCCTTATCAATCTCTCTAAAAACATTTTTATCTGCACCTGCTAATATTAATATAGTGGAACCGGTCTAGAACGAACACCCTTTGGACATTGGACTACATTTTAAGATTCCTGTCTATTCAGGGTTCGGTTCATACAGGTTTTGTTAATCGTTGTTTGTCCTTTTGTACTTTTTATACGCCCGTCTCAAGACGGGCCGTATTATGTGATTGGGTATGGCGGGTGGGCGGCGGGCGGGCGTCCACACAGGTTTCCGCACAATAACTTTAGTTCTGTATATTGGATATATACCAAACTTGGCCACATGATTCCCCTGTGGGAGGGGAAGAATCCTATTCATTTTGGGGCCATTAGGTCAAAGGTCAGGGTCATCGTTACCATAAATCGAATTTTTTACAACATGGAAGTTTCCACATGATAACTTTAGTTCTCTATATTGGATCTTTACCAAACTTGACCACATGATTGCCCTGTGGAAGGGGAAGAACCCTATTTATTTTGGGGTCATTAGATCAAAGGTCAAGGTCACCGTTACTATAAATAGAATTTTTGACAACAGGGTCGTTTCCACATGAAAGCTTTAGTTCTGTATATTGGATCTTTTACAAACTTGGCCACATGATTCCCCTTGGAAGGGGAAGAACCTTATTTATTTTGGGGTCATTAGGTCAAAGGGTGTATTTTGTGATGCACACATTTCTTGTTCTTTTGGTCATTGTGTTGTCTGTTCTTCGATATACGGATTCTGATTGCTCCTTTGGTATCTTCAAACTCTTCTCACTCCATATATGTCCTAGTTAAAAGAAAAGAAGAAATATACATGTACATGTAAAGGAGAAGGTTATTGCTTTTCTCCTTCGTCTAAAACAGAACAATTTTGTGTTTGTGTAAACGTCTGATATTTTTTGTTAATAATAGGTTGCAAGTACATGTATGTGTATAAGCTTTCCGAGCAAAGCTTTCCACTCCGTTGGCCAACAAACTGCACTGTTTAAACTTTCTTTTCATAGCTTGATGTTTTGCCTGCGAACTGGAAGGAGCTGAAAGGAAAGTCTCCTGAAAAAAAAACTTACCTACGGATGAGATTGAAACTTTGCATATTTAATGAAGACAAAAAATAAAATTTGCAGATTTATCAGAATTATCAACAAAGCTGTGTGCACCTCGGGCTAAACCTATAGCGACATTCTTCTCCACCCCTTTTTTTAACCATTATATCATTTCATTTCTACAGACATTTATTATCCTAATTACATTACTAATATATATATAGAATTTGTATGCTATTGATATTTTTATTATATACGTAAATAATGTTTCTTATTTGTCCTCTCTTTCTTCTTGCTGTTTGCATTATATATGATTATCATTATTTATTTATGTATCTCTATACCTTTGTAAATACATGGTTTATGAGAATAAAGATATGTCATAGCAAAAAAAAATCGTTTTAATCATTTAAAATAATTAAGCAACTCTCATAGTTTGTATGACCCCAGTTTTACAACGCTTCTGGAGAATTTAAAAATTGTAAAAACACTTTTTGAAAAAAATGACACATATCGTTTAAAGCCCATACATGCAAATATATAATTAAAACAAATCATGCATATTGCATTTCTCTATGAAAAATCCATTACATTACAGTTTAATAACATCCTCCCTGCATCACATTTATTTCTATCAGTAAAAGTTCTAAATAAACACAAAATTACCAGATAATATTGATAAAATTATGATAGCATACTATTTCACCAATTATGCATTGATTTTTATGTAATCCAAAAGCACTGACAATTACGATCTGGTTGAATAAAAGTTTGAAGATAACAAAGGGATAATCAGAAGTCAAAAAAGGAAGGACATATACCTTCATGTTTGGTATGCGAGAACAACAGGAGTAGATTTGGAGATGTAAGCCTGAAAGCAAGCTATTTCAGATGGAAACCATTCCTTGGAATATTGTGTGGAAACGGGGGGAGGGGATGAGGAGGGCAGACCCGAAACCGAGAAAGGGGAATCTGGCCATACCAGCTCATTTCCACCGAAGATGCAATAAATAGTATTTTCCCCATTAAAAAGTAATTACAATTTTTGCAATACTTTATAAGTACATGTATATACGATATAGAATTAAGTACACATGTACCTGAAATGTTGTAGCTTTAGCCAAGTGAAACAGATATCGCGACTAGAATAATATGCCACAATTGTTATACATACGCGTGCCAAACGCAATATTATTTTTGATGGTCAAATTTTCTGGCTCGTTGACCAGCTACTATTTAATCTATCTTTATCTAAACATAACACACATTTATTAAAATGAGTGCCATTGTACCGTTGCCACACTCTAGCTAACTAATGTTTATATTTTTAATTGACTAAATCAACGTTTAAAGGAAGTTCCATGTATGATGTTATTTTTAAAATAAACAGTTATTTGAACAACATAAAGATGAAACAATCTCTTGCTCTGAATAGATTTTGAAAGATGACATGAAAATACTGAATTAATTTCATTATATTTAACTGCTTGCCTTCCGTGTAACCTGGGTTAACCATCATACTCCATTATATTTTACTGCTTGCCTTCCGTGTAACCTGGGTTAACCATCATACTCCATTATATTTTACTGCTTGCCTTCCGTGTAACCTGGGTTAACCATCATACTCCATTACATTTTACTGCTTGCCTTCCGTGTAACATGATTTAACCACCATACTCCATATTTCATTTTATCCTAATGCCAATTTGTCAAATATTTCTTGAAACACTTATTGGAGGCTTCAACATAGTTCCGATTGTTGGTTATCATCTAAATCGTCTGAAATCGTTAATAAAAACTTTAATATCTGATTTATTGAACACGACACTTTTCTGGAATACCCTTCAACAAATACGCTTATAGCCAAAAGATTAGAAGTCTTTAAAAGTCTTTAGGAGCAAATAAACCTAATGGCCAAAACATGATAGTCAAACTCGGCTAAAGGTTATCTATGCCTCAGAGATTTGATTTTGGTGTTTAACGCCACTTTCAGCAATATTTCAGCTATATCATGGCGACCAGTTTTAGTGGTGGGAGAAGCCCGAGTACCCGGAGAGAACCACCGACCATACTGGTAAGTTTTATCACGTGCGGTTGCGAGTCGAGTTCACCTCTTTTAATTTACAAAGCCGGGTGCGAACCCACGCCGTATTGGTGATAGATAGGCTTGTACGAGTTATTATGTAATCCAACTTCCTAACTAATTGAGCCGCCCGGGTCCTACAACGTCCTAACTAATTGAGCCGTCCGGGCCCTACAAC
>MJUT01022752.1:17877-43494 GCA_002080005.1 Gigantidas platifrons
TCCTAACTAATTGAGCCGCCCGGGCCCTACAACTTCCTAACTAATTGAGCCTCCCGGGCCCTACAACTTCCTAACTAATTGAGCCCCCCGGGCCCCTTTTAATAATGAGGGTTGGTATTTTACTCAAATGTTGACAACACTTGCATGACCGCATAATTTCACTAAGAGGGAAGGCTTGTGCACGTGAAGTGCATGTGCAAAGTCAGGAAAGAGCGCGCTTATGTATAATTGTGTGTTAGAGGTGTCGATTTTACTTCTTTCTGTAATTTTCCTATTGGCTTCTGCTCCGACAGTGTGATTTTTTTTATTTTATTATATTTTTACTAGATATAATTTCATTAATTGCGTGTTTTCCATCGTCTTTCCATAGAGTAAGATTGTCCATCCGAAGATGCCTGTTAGTTTCATTCCAACGAATGACAACATCGAGCTCGTGTCATAATTAGTACACTTACCTTACATAATGCATTTCTCTGACGTCACACTATTGTTCGAACAGTGGATTATTTCTTAAGAATCTTGAATATATGAACTTTAACCTTTTACTGTTTTAGGCTTAAAAATGTGATATATATTTTTTGGGACTTTCTGGTAATGAACCACTGCTGGTCTTTTCAAAGTTTACTTTGACTTTCAAAACTTCCATCTTTTTTTTTTCTTTTTTTTTTATCTTTATTATCAAAACTTCCATCTAACTACTCGGCTACGGTGACCACACTACTATACTCTATAATTAGTATATATGACTCTTGATAGTAAGCTTTGATAAAAAAAATATTAACAATTTGTTTAAAGAAGCAATTGATCAATATATACAAGACACGATACAAGTAGTTCAGATCTGGCATAATTTATGTTCAGAACTGACGAGTATGTGAAGTATTAGGTGAGAGAATACACTCCAACATGCAGATTCTTAAAAATAATCAACTAGACCCTGACGGGCCTCGTTGATTATTTTTAAGAATCTACAGTTGGAGTATGTTCTCCATTGCATAACACAATCTGACAACTATAAAACGCGTGCTACATATTTACCGTATATGCATGTTAAGATAAATACTAAATTTAAGACGTGCCTAAACGATGACCGTCTTCAATATTCGATTGTTGTTTTCAAGTAATTGTCATCAATTACAACCTCTACATCTAAATGATACATCGATGGCAATTGACAATTGTGGTAGTATTATAGGTCGAATTGAACTAAAATTATCAATCAAGCGTGTCGTCGCTCTGTTAATAACCAGGGAACTGTTTTTTTATATAGATTATAATCAATTTCTGTTGTATATGTCAATATTTCCATTCTTGTCATAAGATGATAAAGATATACAATGTGTTATTGGCGTTCACTTATTTGTATGATGGAAAAATAGAAAAAATTAATATGAAATGAAATGAAGAGAATAGATTGGTTGACTGATTTTTTGGTGTTTCACGCCACTTTCAACACTACTTCAGCTATATCATGGCGACCGGTTTTAGTGGTGGAAGAAGCCGGAGTACTCGGAAAGAACCACCGACCATGGGCAAGCAACTGGTAAACTTTATAACTTACGGCTGTGAGTCGAGTGCACCCGTTTTGTAATTTACAAAGCCGGGCGCGAACCCACACCGTATTGATGATAGGCTTATATGATTTGTTAGGTAATCCAACTACCTAACTCATTGAGCCAGTCGTGCCCTTAAGAGAATAGAAGTAAATGGAAAATTTACGCGCAAACTATATCTTCTATGGTATATGAACCTTTTGTAACATAAATACGCATTTTTCCTTTGATGTTTTTATGCAGTAATCAACTTAAAAATAGTGAACTTTTACAAACCATGGTCTAACATGAAGATCTTGATGTTATTCCATGATTTTGACGTCACATGAGAATAATACTTAAGCTTCTATGGAAGTGGGGGGAGCTTAAGTCATGGTTTAATATAAAGATCTACATGTTAGTCCATGGTTAACGCGGGCGTCGAAGAGAACGCCCTTTTGTCAATCGTGTAATTTCTGTTACAAACCATATATACAATGGATCTTACTCGTGAACTTATTTAAACCAACTCATCCTTCGGATTCGTTGGTTTAAATAAGTTAATTCGTAAGATCCATGGTATATATAATACATAAACCTATATTTACCGCTAGATTAAGCGATTCTTTACCGATAGTTCAAGTAATTGAAATCGATATTTCAAGCGATTGAAACTGATAGTTCAATCGATTGAAATCGATGGTTCAAGATAGTGAAATCGATGGTTCAAGCGATTGAAACTGATAGTTCAATCGATTGAAATCGATAGTTCAAGATAGTGAAATCGATAGTTCAAGATAGTGAAATCGATAGTTCAAGATAGTGAAATCGATAGTTCAAGATAGTGAAATCGATGGTTCAAGCGATTGAAACTGATAGTTCAATCGATTGAAATGGATAGTTCAAGATAGTGAAATCGATAGTTCAAGATAGTGAAATCGATAGTTCAAGCGATTCTTGAAGATAGCGTACACCAAATAGCTTTACTGGTCGTACTCTTTATTAAATGAAATTATGAGTGTAGACACAAATTGAATTGTGTGAATGTGTCGGGCTATTAGATTTAATTTAAAAAAAATATACAATACATCAAATAGAAAGTATTATAAATTAAAAAACAAAAAAAGATATTTATAAATAATGTTATTCTGATTTCGTAAATCGAAAGACATACATGTGCAGCACAATGACAAAAAGAAACAAGATAAAGGGGCAAACAATGATCTACAAAACAGTGCATAGAAACATAAAGATCTAGCACCACGAACCCCACTAAAAAACGGGGATGATCTCAGGTGCTCCGGAACGGTAAGCAGTTCATGTTCCACTGGTAGCATCCGTCGTGTTACTCTTGTTACAAACCTGGTGATAAGTCATACAGGAGGAAAGGACTGGATTGTGGTTACGACAAATGGAACAGATCCGTGGTCAAAGGTCAGCGTAATAACGACAAATGGAACATATCCGTGGTCAAAGGTCAGCGTAATAACGACAAATGGAACATATCCGTGGTCAAAGGTCACCGTAATAACGACAAATGGAACATATCCGTGGTCAAAGGTCAGCGTAATAAGCAATATTCCTATCATCTACTCTAAAATAAGTTACAAATGTATAACTGTATCACATCTCAATATTGTCATCTTACTCCACTAAAGGACCTTTGGTTTTTCATTTCTTATTGAATTAATACGTAAAGAAGTACATTCTCAATAATTCCGACAATGTTTCAAATTTTATATGGTTGTCTATCAGCAAGGCTTGATAAGTAATACATATATTGTTTTTTGGTTTAAAATGACACATTTTTACATAAACGTACCGGACAAGTGTAGTTACAACTGTTTTATCTTTATTTTCATTCTGTAAGTAAATATTCGGTGAAATTGGCTTTAGATTCGGATAAACTTGGACTTGTCAAAATGATACACAACGACTTCAAGGAACCCTGACTTTTATTTACATAGTTTAATAAGCCGGTAATCTATTGACAACTACATTTTCTTTTCATTACCGTACAAGGTATACACAAATGTCAAATAAACACCTGAACATTTCTGTCATACCTGTGATTACGAGATAAGCGATGAAGAAGTTATAACTAATATGTATCCTTCTTTTATTTTTTTTACAGTATTTGGTGAAATCGAAAAGGTGGAAGTAGGACGGTATATTTCGTTCAGATAAGGATTTATCGGACAAAAATTCGCTTATCAAATTGACTCGGGTTATAGAGTGAAAATAGAGATACAGCTCTAATCATAATATAAATCAAAGCGTATGTATTTTTTTTAGAATGGAATATATATACCTTCGTTCAACACTGAAAACATATACAGCTTATAGGTTCAGAAAGGTTCGGTTCTGTCATAAATTCTAGAACTGTTACGTCATTGAAATTTTCTGAAACCAACATTTATTCAATTTCTTTTACAAAATTTAATTTAACAACTATAAACTTGCAATACATAAAAATTAGAGAGAAATAAAAGCTTCCTAACAAATCAACTACAAATTAGTCCTGGAAATAAACTTTACTCACAAATCAACTATAAATTAGTCCTGGAAATAAGTTTACTAACAAATAAACTGTAATTATGTCCTGGAAATAAGTTTACTAACAAATCATCTGTAATTTAGTCCTGGAAATAAGTTTACTAACAAATCATCTGTAATTATGTCCTGGAAATAAGTTTACTAACAAATCATCTGTAATTATGTCCTGGAAATAAGTTTACTAACAAATCATCTGTAATTTAGTCCTGGAAATAAGTTTACTAACAAATAAACTGTAATTTAGACCTGGAAATAAGTTTACTAACAAATCATCTGTAATTATGTCCTGAAAATAAGTTTACTAACAAATCATCTGTAATTTAGTCCTGGAAATAAGTTTACTAACAAATCAACTGTAATTATGTCCTGGAAATAAGTTTACTAGCAAATCAACTACAAATTAATCTTGGATATAAATTTTATTCACAAATCGATTACAAGAAAAGTTTGAAAACATGTAAATGATAATAAAAAATAAATGACAAATGCAATTGCCAAAAGAAAAAGGACATAAATACAAACAATGATCCACAAAATATTACACAGACAAATAAAGATTTAAGCAACAAGAACCATGCTAAATTCAGAGGATGCACTCAAGTGCTTCAGAACGGTAAGCAGTGTCTGCTCCAATAATGGCACCATTCGTATTACTCTTGTTGACAAATCCAATGACAAGTCATTAAGGGGAAATGAGGATGGGAATGTGACTACGACAACCAGGATACATCCGTGGTCATCTGACAGAGATATTCTGAAACTGTTAACCAAGTCTTCATTGCGACCGTTATACAGTCGACGTGGTGACTTCAACTTAACCACTTGCAATGGGGCTCTTGGTTCAGTAGCGTCCTTGTTAGCATCAACCCTCTCTATTTGAAAACGGTAATTCTCACTATTAAATATATAATTACATTACTTCCGGTTTTCATTGAAATGTTACAATATGATTGGTTATAAAGTTGTCACATGATTATAAAAGAGATGTTTTACACCCCAATAAAACTCACACCCGAACTTGCACGTGCCTCTATGACGACGTCAAATGTAAACAATCAATGGCGTAGTAATTTCCAACAGCAAATAATCTAACACAAATAAAATTCACAACGAAAAATTCCACTATGTTAAATTTTGGTGTGATTTAAATGTAATTATAGAAATCGAATGCATTTTTTGTAGTTTTATAGACGTGTAAAAGCATGGACCGAGGCACATTTTTTAAATCTTAAATCCTGTTAACAATGTCAGTGACGGAACATTGACTAATGAACGGATGATACCCTCGTGGACTACTAGTCCATCCGCAGAGCTATAGACCCAGTGATAGTAATTAAAAATGTAGATATCTAATTTAGTAGACACGACACGTTTCTGGGAATAACCTTCATCAGGTACGCCTCAAAGTGAAACATATTAGAAAGCCTATATAATTTAAATGTCTTTAGGAACTAGAAAACCAAAAGGCTTAAACAGGATTGCTAAATTCAGTTAATGTTATCTATGCCCGAGGGTGATGAACTTTACTTTTTTTCTAATAATGACAGCTGTATCGACTTAGTGATAGCAGAACAATCTAGCTATCTAATTGAATGCATATGAAGCGTTTCAGAAACGTTGTTGACCATTGTGACTGTATAGAGTCGAAAACAGGTTTTCACTTTTAGGACCGCCAAAAATTTATATTTAGTGGCAATCATATGCATGTAATATATATTCAAACAGAAAGAAATCAAAACATTTTATTGAAGATCAACTACCGAACTTTACGACAGCTGACATTAACAATAAGTCAGAGTGTGCTGACCTTTCTCACTTCATTACCAAGAACATGATTTCACCCCACGACTCTGTCGAAGTACAATTCACGTTGTCCGAACTGTTGTTGGATTTTATTTTTGTTTTTGTTCCGTATTATATCGTTTTTGTCTTGCTTTTGTTTTGTTTTGTTGTGTTTTTGTTTTTGTTTTTGTTTTTGTTTTTTTTATTGTATTTTGCTTTGTTCTATGTTCTGTTTTGTTTGTTTTGTTTTGTTTTTGTTTTTGTGTTTGTTTTTTTTATTTTTTTGGAGGGAGTGTGGGTTTTTTCTTTTGTTTGTATGTTGTTTTTTTTTTGTTTTTGTTTTTTTTTGTGTTTTTTAAGTGTAACTAGACACACTCTAGTGTCTTTCCGATTGATTGCTCTCGAAGTTTTTCAACTTGTGCTGTACTTTTTGTTTCATACCAAATTTGATCCAAATTGCAAATTATTGGGGGAGGCTTTCCAACCTTTCGACTTTGAGCGCCACCTGATGAAAGTTATTCCAGAAACGGGTCGTACGCACTAATTATGATATCTACGTTTTTATAAAACCACTGAGAAATTATTATGCCCCCCATGTCGGTCATTGGAACAACATAAGTGAATTTCCTTGGATGTTATATATTGTATGCAGTTCAAAGTTTGACTTATTATTTGTTTATTTTATAAATACAAAACGTATTTGGAATTGTACAACAAAATAAAGGAACGTATGAACCCGTGTATGCCCTACAGAAGACCACCAGATTCGTAGCGGAAACTGAAATCCAAATATAAAGGCGAACGAAAAGAAGAAGAAGAAGAAGAAGAAGAAGAAGAAGGAAAGTATGGTACATTAGAGAGATAATCTTATCATACAACTTAATTTGACCTAAGAAAGTATGTGTCGTGGTAGATAATTTGGTTTTCATTCAAGTTTATTTGACCAGGAAGCTTAATCCAGGAAAGTATTGGTCGTTGGAGGTACAATTTTAAACACATTCCTCGAGCTGGATTTAATTGGTTTCTAGTTTTGTTTTAGTAATAATTTTGGACAGAAAACATTTTTTATAAGAAGATTGCTTTAATTCTGTTATACTTAAGTGATCTTTTTTTTTTAATAACAATTTATAAGGAAGTAGAATTTATATATTCTGTAGAACTTGGCACTTCTACTTGGAAATATATATAAATAACAGTATTGTTCTTGTATAAGACATGATAATTTAGAGGTTCAGCAGCATTTGGAACTGCTACTAGAGAATATATATAAATGGATAATTTTGTTCTGCTGCAGCACGTGTGCATTCTGCATACATATAGAAGCTAGGTTTTAAGTTTTAATAGGTGTCTAAAATAAGTGATTTATCCGAATGATAATATATAACAATAGTATTTCTTAGTTCTTATCTTTTATTACTGAGCCATAAATTACAGTCGTATATATATGTATTCAGAAGATAGGCAACCCAATTCGTAAAAATACTAGTTGAAGCAAAGAGGTACACAAGGTAAATGTCAACATATGCTTCAGGTTGAATACTGCTTCTAAGATACAATAAAGTCGTCCATGATCTATAAATGAAGAAAGATTTATATAGTCATACATATCATTTGTGTTGTGTTTTTTTATTTTAGCTAAGAAAATAATAGAAAAGGGGTAAGTACAATATGCCATAAAAAAAATGGAGGCAACGAGATGCCTGATAATAATGCACTCAACATTTGTATTACCAGTTGATAATTTATTTTAATATACACCGAACCTCCGGGGGTGGAAGATAAAGTCAGAGTTATCTCTGTTATGTTGAAGATTGGTTGACTGAAATTTAGTGAAATAATATAAATGACAACATATAGGGACGTGAAGGTTATGCATCCCTGTAAATTATCAAGGTTTTGTCAAACTATATCAATGTATTCCTTTTTTTTTGTCGTCCTTGTTACTAGTATGCCAAACGAATTTACCTCTAACCGTCTCGGAGAATTTACCTCTAACCGTCTCGGAGCGTCGGAGTTCACCCCGGTTTTTAGTGAGATTCGTGTTGCCCAATCTTTAGTTTTTTCTTTCTCCTGTCCTTCCATTTACGGCTTCCGTTTACCTTTTTTGTATCTTCGAGCTTTTTTTTTACGTCATAGATATCAGTCAGCAGACGACAGTGTCATTTCGTGTTGTGTTTTTGTTTTGTTTGTCTCCTTCTTGTGCACCGTATGTTTCCAGTTTCTCTGGATTGTCCATTTTTGTATTGCCTTTTCGGTACTCTTTAATGTTTATTATACACCAGCTTAGTCGTTCTTGTACTTAAATGCTTTTTCTCTGTAAAATGTGTACCGAATACCACTTTAATTAATTGAAGTGGTTGGAGGTGTGATTTACAACTCAGAAGGCATTGGGTGAAGATGACAATGACTTCACTTATGGAAAGGTTTGCTTCATTAACAAGTATCGACCTACGCCCTTCCTCCAGGATGCCTTTAGTGTCAAAGATCGACGGGATGTAAACACAACAAGATTCAAATATAAAAGAAAACTATTTAGAAATAAACCTCAAATAAATATATAATATATGACAAAAATGCTAAATAGATAGCAATCGGAATTTTTTTTTAAAATCAAGTGCAATGGTGAGCAATATAAACAATAGTGGTGAACTTATTTATGATCAAATAATTTGTGAAGAAAAACCATCAACGGCAATCTGTCAACTGCAATAAAGATATGAACAATTAAAACCACATATTAAATCATTCATAAATAGACCTTTTCTCACAAATAAATTTAGTTCATTTTAAAAGCCACTGCTTTTAATACATCTCACGAACAAAAGCGCGCCTGCAAACCTACATACTTCTTTTTTTTTTCTGGTGATTCAAACTGCTTCAACGATGACTAATAATGTATATACTTCATCAAATTTGTATTGAAATACATATAAAAACATAGCTTCTTAATAGAATTTTAATGTTTCATTTTCTTATATGTTAAAAAGATTAATCATTATGAATGGGAACGTTTAAACGTGATAATATTTTATTGTGATGATTTTGTAAATTTTTTCACTTCTCACACTCAAGACTATTAAGTGCTCAAATACTTTTAAATTATGAAATTGTTTGGTGAAGGTAAGCAAGTAAATAAATATATAAACAAGTAAACATCTGAGGTGTTTGTGTTGTTAAAATACTATAAAGGTAATCATTATTGACCTGTTGATCACCCGTGGAAACCTGGTGTAAACAAATATATGACCTAACTTCTCTCGGAAGCGAGTGCACAATCTCTGCGAGATACACGTTCGCTGATTATATATGACGAATCATATGCTCAAATCGGCCACGTTCAGAACAATTTATAATATCTTCTAATGAACCAACAGTTCATTAAAAGTGGTCTCTGTTGGCCTGTTACATGGCGAAAATGTCAGATAAACGTTGGAGAAAACCGAAGGGGCAGTCAAGAATGTACAATCCTGAGACACTGGGAACATTGGTCACACAAGTCACAGAACGATGACAAAGAAAACACAACGCAACACTTATACAGTACTTGTGACAATCGAAACATCCGTAGATAGACCTAAGCATCTTCACCTGTGCTGTTTGCTAAACTGTCCACTTCGTGAAAAATCTATCGCTGTTGTATGTAAGGCTTATCGGGATCGCCAATAGTGTGGATGATCGTAGATTCGATTCAAACAACAGAATAATCAATTGGTGATATTTGGTATTTGTTGTTTCTCGGCAAAGCACACCATATAAAGAAGGAAGAGCTTTGATCTAACAGAAAGCAGGCATCATCATGATCAGTTCATCAATATTTATTTTTTTGCAAGATTATCTAGCTGAAAAATGTTCAGCAACAATCAGTTAAAGGAAACTTCGCTCGATCGAACTACCGATAACTCGAACAAATGTTGACAGTTCTGTCGATTTCGAATTATCAAAATTCTACTGTATATCGAAATTAATTTTGCTACTATCGACCTTTTAGATGTTGCATATAACTACCGTCTTGACCGATTATACAAGAGAAATAATTCCTAAAATAATCTCCGAAAGGATTATTAGTACAAGAAGATAGCCAACATCAAATTTATCTTATTTACATCATGTAACCTTGACACAAGGGTGAAAAAGTCGAAAAACTATCTCTTACTGTTCTCGTGTGTCCAAAAGCAAATTAAATACAAATAAACTTGTAAATGGTAAGAAAATAAATAAAGAAGGTACGTATATAAGTACAATACGATGGTATCAAATCAGGTTACTTAGAAAGTTGAGAAGTTCGTGCTACTCAATCAGTAGTGTTTGGTGTAGAGTTTTGTCTCTCGTTGTCTATCTTCTTTATCATTTGTCCTTTGGCCATTGTATGTCCTTCGTCGAATTACGACTTCTCACTGCGGCTTTAGTATCTTCAAACTGCTACTTGCGGGGCCATTTAACCTTTGAAATACAATGTATGTTAGTGTTTATAATAACACATATTATTATATAGATATCGATGAAATACCGTGATTTCCGAGTTAAATAAAAACGATAATTTCACTAGTGAAATTACCATTTTTATTTTCACTCTCGCTATTTTTCCCGCCATTTTTCGGGCCGGAACTATTTTATTTTAGAATATTATATGGAGTGATGTCGCTTTGCTTCATTTCATTGACAGATTGTTAGTTTCATTTATGATAAAGGAAAGATTTAAAAAATAAACAAAAGGATATCTTAATCTAGTATTTCATTGCGATACAATAAAAAGCACGTAAATTTGGAAAACATTGACATGTTTTAATACTTTTCATGGCAGAATTATGCTCTAAAACATGTGGGCTCGGTAGAAAGAATCTTTCCAACAGTAGCCGAGTAGGATAAAACTTTAGCCACCCCAAAAGATCGTCTGCTATAAATTAACTCCAAATAACAGTGTTCGTTCTATTGCTTCTTGTGAAATGAATCCAAATTTGTCACAGCTTTCGTCAACCACAAGTACTAGTTCAATGACTTCTGACACTAAGATGTCATCTCGTTTTTTTATGGGAACACTTACATTTACGTAGGAACTTTTAATTTTAACCATCCTAAGTCTAGTCAGAAAAGACAAAGTGATGATTCCGGACTACAAATAGCAAAAACTAAATATAAAAGAATCCTACCTTTATCGTTTAGTGGTTCCGATTCTGGGTGAACTTTAGTCCAGTTTCCTTCCGTTATAATCCGTTTGAATTGCACATTTAACGTTTGAACCGTTACGTTTGGACCCACATTTAACGATTTACATTTCCTTGCTGTTATATTGTTAAATTACTTGTTTTCTAATTATATAATCCATCGAATTTGAAATAGTTTTGGTTTTACTAACGGCCAAATATTGGTATGCATCCGACTTCTTTCACAACACATGACAAAACATTCTTCCCACAAGAGTACAAATGAAATGTACATGTAGTAAAAAAATGAAACAGATACATCAAGTGTCAATAAATAAAATTGTGTCTTTCAAGGTCGAGTGCATACTATGGTCACAAAGTTTACAAGTAACCAACATGGAAATTATATTCCTAATCGAAATATGTGCACATTAATTTATTTATTTACAAAATTGAAAGCATTAGACAAACTTTTCAGTCAACGAGTAGCCAAGGACACATTTGTATATTAATGCGTAATAAAAAAATAAACACATGCAATGCAGATGAAAGAAAATATCAAATTTATTGACTCAAAACAGTCTATATAATAAACAGTATAACTAACTTCGATGTCCGATTACCAAAAATATGTCACTCATGAACGCACAACACTGATAATTCACTCATGCGCTTCGCGCATTCGTGAATTATCAGTTGTGCGGTCATTCGTGACATATTTTTGATAATCGAACATCACAGTAAGTTATACTATAAGTATACTCTATTCAAAATCGATACTTGCGTTTATCTAAGATTAAGTTTCCACGATTTCATTATTACTACATATTTAAATTGTTTATAACAAATCCAACACCACGATCGTGAGTTTACACCCCTATATATATATAGAAGTCTAGAAGATTGTGCAACGATACCGATAACGATGTTACAAAATATATATTGACAACATTTTCGATCAACAAATGACCTTCTTCAGTGTCTATCAAAATTAGACTGAGTTTGTAAAGATTAGTACTACTCAATCAGTAGTTTTTGGCGTAGAGTAATCTTTACAAACTCAGATCTAGCGTTTTAGTGATCCACTCATTTGCTCCAGGGGCCGTCGTGGTTCTGAGCGCATGGTAGGTGGATTTACAACTACCTATGCAATCAGTGCCTATCACCACTACAGTTGTGAGTTCGAAACCCGATTATGTCGAGGTGTACTCGATAAAACATTATGTGATAAAGTTTGTCAGTGACCGCCACGATATAACTGGAATATTGTTGAAAGTGGTGTTAAACACCATAACCATAACCTTAACGCCGATGACTCCCTTCTTATATATGTACACAAACAAATAAAATATAAAGCTTGGTATTTGAATATGTCTTTTTGTATGAGATAATGTATTCCAGTCTTTGTAGATCATTGTCCGCATTTTTCTTCTTTTTTTTTCTTGCATAACAACAGCTGATATAATATAGTATGAGAGAAAATAACCTATACCCTACATAACACATAAATATTAGTAAATACCTATATCAAACACAAAATAGTGTGACCCGCAGAGATTCTCAATTATTGTAATAATTTTTAGGAACGTAGTTTGTCTTGAAAGCTATTTCTGAGGAATTCTGTACAATCTATTTACTAAGTATATAAGAATTAGGGCTCAAAAGTACAAGTCATAGCATAATATGTATGCACTAAAAGATATTTGTTAATCGACTTTCTCTTATTTCACAACTTTTAAGAAAATTGTCAGAGCAATTAATGAAATGACTTATTTATTGACCCTTTGAGTAAGTGAATACCTTTCTGTAATCAGTGATACTTAATTTTCATTCAAAAATACATTTAAAACTGGAATTGTTCCAAGTAGGAACATTGATGTTGTTATAAATATAAATACATCCCGTTTGTGGTGATTTATATATCAAGGTTACGGGTTTTACATAACTGTTTGTACCTAGACTGAGTGCCTTTCAACTTGAGTATACATCCAAGAAAGTGTTCGTAACGATTTATGCATTATATTCTTATTTTATATTTTTTTGTATAGCTTACATAATAGATTCTTTTATTAATGCCACAAACATCTGTATTGCTTTCTTATCTGCATATAAAGTGATCCATTTAAAAGATTAACAATTGTAAACTTACCATTATATCATCCGTATTTAGATTACATGTAAAGACACGTTCCTTTTTTTTCTTTTTCTTTTTTTTAGTGGAGTGGTGGGTTTTCTTCATATGGATTTCTTTTTTCAATGTCTGTGTCTTTACGTAAGGATACTCTATGTGTTTCAGGGATTCGGGTGACTCGATGAGTTAAGTCGTTGGAATTAACAACACATACAAGTCTATCACCAATACAGATCTAACAACACATACAAGCCTATCACCAATACAGATCTAACAACACATACAAGCCTATCACCAATACAGGTCTAACAACTCATACAAAGTCTATCACCAATACGACGTGAGTTCACTCCCGGTTTTGTAAATTACAAAAAGTGTGCACTCGACTCGCAGCCGCAAGTGATCAAGTTTACCAGTTGCTTGCCCATGGTCGGTGGTTCTCTCCGGATATTGCGGCTTCCTCCACCACTAAAACTGGTCACCATGATATAGTTGAAATATTGTTGAAAGTGGTGTTCAAACACCAAAAATCAATCAATCAATCACTCAATCTATATGTTTCTTCTTTTATTCTTTAGAAAATCGGTTAAATGTACATCTTTGTATTTAAAAAAAAAATGAAAAATGAAAGTCAAAAACCAACAGAGCGACAGTCAGAAGTTGTTGAATAGGTTGTCTCATCCCTTCCTCATTCTGTTTATTTTGAAGACCTTGTTTAGTTTGTTCTCGTCCTGATTGTGCATGAAAAAAATTGTCGTTGGACAATCAATGAATCGATCAATCATTTTACAGTTTGTTTTATGTTTGATTATCCACTGGATATCTAGTTATCAAAAGAGATGATTGAGAGCTCAGTAACAAATTTGACCCCGCCACATCGTTTGTACCTACCACAAACCAGCACATGCATTTCCATCACACTCTGTCGCTTTCGTTTTCGTTTCTTCTTGTTGTGTTGTATTATTGTTACGATCAGTGACGGGTGACGGATTTAGATAAAGAGAGGCCCTATGCCTCGCCCAATTTCCCACCTTCACGAATGAAGGAAGATGGAAGTGTGTTTAATCGATTTGAATAAAGGCGGAGATGATGAAGGGTTTTTAAAATTCTGCAATATTCTGAAATGGAGTGCAACTGTGTAAGGAAAGTTACTGAAGGGTTGAAAGTACAGTACGTTATGACAGCATAAGTGTGAAAGTCCAATAACAGTGTTAAAAATATTATACACCTTGGCCGGGGGGAGGGGGGGCTATATTTTGAAGCCCTCGGCTTCAGCCTATCGAGCCTATAGGTAAATCCGGCACTGATTACGATTGGTTCTATCGACAGACGTTAGTTAGCCTTTTGTTCTATCGACAGACGTTAGTTAGCCTTTTGTTCTATTGACAGACGTTAGTTAGCCTTTTGTTCTATCGACAGACGTTAATTAGCCTTTTGTTCTATCGACAGACGTTAGTTAGCCTTTTGTTCTATCGATAGACGTTAGTTAGCCTTTTGT
Source organism: Gigantidas platifrons (assembly GCA_002080005.1). Classification (NCBI taxonomy): domain Eukaryota; kingdom Metazoa; phylum Mollusca; class Bivalvia; order Mytilida; family Modiolidae; genus Gigantidas; species Gigantidas platifrons. The sequence continues at coordinate 32,518 of MJUT01022752.1, forward strand.
TCTATCGACAGACGTTAGTTAGCCTTTTGTTCTATCGACAGACGTTAGTTAGCCTTTTGTTCTATCGACAGACGTTAGTTAGCCTTTTGTTCTATCGACAGACGTTAGTTAGCCTTTTGTTCTATCGACAGACGTTAGTTAGCCTTTTGGACAAATACTTTGATACATTTGTGAGTGTTGTACTTACATAAACGTTGGAAAAACCGAAAAGGAAATCAAGAATGGACAATCCAGAGACACAGGCAACATTGGTCACAAGAAACACAACGAAGACACAGAAAACAGAAAACTAAACAGATTAGCAACGCGAACACCACTAAAATAGGGTCAGATATTCTTGTTTCTTAAAAGGCACACGTCGTTTTACGCCGAATCAAATCCGATGACAATCTTGTCGGTAATTGAGGAAGAAAAAATCAACGTTCAAAGGAAAAGATATGTATATTTCGTAACGGTCAACTAATTCTAGATGACGACCGCAGAATTTACGTAGTGATGACGTCAACATTTAGGTTAGTATTGGTAGTTTGGTCATCTTATTCAAAGTCTTTCTGTGTGATATTGGATTAGTGTGTCACCTAAGAAAGGTATGTTTGTATGATTAAGACCACATTAACGATGTAAATATCTCCAAGTTAAAAAGTAGCAGAACTCAATGGCACATGGCTTTTCTGTGCCAATGGGGTTACAAACAACAATTTTAGTTTTCCTTCTTAGCGAACGTGTCAACAATTTCGTAATGATATATCTTGAACTGTTTGTGATGCACATACAACAGCATTTAATCTTCTCCCAGTCGCATAGTACTTCTGAGTGAGTTATTACGTTAGTATAATTAAGAGGCGTGTTTGCTCTGTATGCAGCTAAATATAACTGACGTCAAAAGCAGTAAATACCCAGATATAAATAGGTAATGCATAATACAGCCTCTTCTCATTGACAATATAAACAAACCTGTTTACCACAAGAAATTCTTGGAATGAAAGTAAATCATTTGGGTTTCCCATTTTTTTCTATGATCGTACTTGATGAAGGTTATTCTAGAAATGTGTTGTGTGCATTAAATTGGATATCTACGTATAATAATATGGGAAGTATGCAACGTTTAATTTCCAAAAATTATTATTACATTATTAGGATACACGTCCTCATGGTATTCCCGCTTGAATCGAGTCGAAATAATTATAGATTAATACATGGCCTTTTTCATATTGCCCTTGTTATCAGCACGAGACCTTGATATCGGCCCCGAGGAACTGATATGGAAATGGCCATGTTATAATCTATATCTATCACATATTTTGCCAGGGCAGATAACATGTTATTGCCCTTCACAAGATGGCAGATACTATAGTATTGCCCTCGTAAAATGTTATTGCCCCGGAGGCAAATAGCACGCCGCAAATTATGCTTTTATTACACATACAAATTCGGCGTTATTTCAATAAAATATGTGATGATAATATATTGTACAGTTATTTTGACACTGGAGGAGCGAGTGATCGTTGTTTAACACCAAGTGGGTAATTTTTTTTTTTTTCGCCCATATCACGTCGCAACCAAGTTACATTCGATGAGATGATGATGTCTGCTTTATACTAGACGAACACGCTTTGTTGGATTTTTACAGTAAGAATTCACTGAAACAACTGTCTGTGTATCCACAGGTCGCTCTACTCTGACACATGATTCCGAGCCAAACACTCTTAATGATTTACTCCTTAATGATGCGTGCTTAGTTTTGAAGCAGAAAGTATCAATTTTATTGTCCTTAGTTTGATATGACCGAGATTCGAACACACAATCTATCAAGTGCTCAATGATCACCATTGTAATACCGTGGCGGTTTACACTAGAGGACGTTGTTTTAGTATTTTTGTGATTGGCTGATTGATTGTTATTTAACGCAAAGTGAAAATTTGTTCCAGCTATGTCGTGCTCAGAACAAGAAACTTTATAATGACATGATGATGATGCTTTCTTTGCAATAGTACAATGCTGCATTTTATGGTGCTAGTTCAACGACCCAACATTATCCAGATAAAGATGTCGCTTGGACATATTGTTATTGTTTATCTCTGATGTAAATTGACCTTTTCTCTATTCCTTAATGCTGCGCCGCATAGTAGCATGTAAAAAAGTCAACCGTTTCAACAAGTCAAAAACACCATTTGCAGTTTCTTGTGTATGTCACCATAATGCTGAACAGTTTTCTTCACAATCATGGGCTGCTTAGTAATACAGAATATAAAGTTAAAGCCTTTAGTAAGCCTCTGGTTTTTATTTGTTTACTGATTAAATTGCACTTTAAATCTTGACTTCCTGCTTCGCTCCGTTAAATAAAAATGTCGCAACAAAATTAGCTCTCGTAGGGAGTAATATGAATTCTACGTGATCAGCATTCTAGATTTGGTAGTGTGATATACATATATGAACCAAATACCCCCAGCACAGGAGACATAATATGTAATACATTAAACGTGAATGCTTACAAAAGCCCAAAATATACAGCAATTTTACTTAATTAAATATATATTTCGGGAGCTATCAATTTCTTATTGGCATTAACTGTCATTATAGACATCGCTCTTTTATTTGAAGTTTATTGTCCTCACAAACAAATAGAGTTCATGCTGAACGCAACGCTACCCTCACAATGACATCCCTAAATCAAACACAAAGAAATTCTTCATTATAGATGTAAACGACTTTTGCATGTCGCGGCAAATGTGTTTTAATATAAACACTTATTTATTTCGAAATTGTTTGAGCAATAAAGGTAATATTTAAAACCGAAGGCTACCCGTAAAGATACCCCGATTTATAGGGGTTCGTCGAGTTCAATACAAATTACTGTCGAACGTAAAACATCTCCAACTGTTTTATGGTCATTTTTCAAACAATTTATGAAAGAAATTGCATTAAAATCCAAAAATGAACATTCTTCATTCGACATTCACCAAACGAGTGCTATTATGTTGACGCTACGGTTGCAAGTTCAATCGTTCGTTTTTTCTCTGTAAAATGAATATAAACCATCATGATCGCTTGCTGTTCTTTGATTTTAATTTTTTTGAGTGTTAAAGTAAAGACACATTTCCTCTCGAAGCATACAAAGTCTACATGTATATAATATATCTATATAATATATCTATATAGTATATTTTATAAAGACACATGTCCACTCGAAGCATACAAAGTCTAAATGTATATAATATATCTATATAGTATATTTTATAAAGACACATGTACTCTCGAAGCATACAAAGTCTACATGTATATAGTATATCTATATAGTATATTTTATAAAGACACATGTCCACTCGAAGCATACAAAGTCTAAATGTATATAATATATCTATATAGTATATTTTATAAAGACACATGTACTCTCGAAGCATACAAAGTCTACATGTATATAATATATCTATATCGTATATTTTATCTATTTTATTACATTTCTTGTCACTCGTAGAACTAGTTTAACCCCAAGCCAAGAAAGTGAGCGGTCATGTATTCAATCGAAACAATTTCATCATGCATTAGAACTCCTTTCTGTATCCATTAGCGGTCAATCCTCTCTCATTCAGGAAAAATTTATCTCTGGGATATGTATTTAATAGACGATCTACATTTATTTCGTCCGCAACACGTTTTCCTGGCATCCTTCGTTGTTCAATGTCACACGGGGCGGAAAAAACAATCACGTGGGGCGGACGAATTATTCTAAACTGTTAAACCGATAATCCTGAAACTCTGATATGCTGTATGTCTCCTATCCTGACAGTGTATTTACATAAAAGTCTTAAAAACTGCCTTTCAGAGAACATATTATCATTTAATGTAAATAAATTTTATGCGATTTGAATGGATTTCCATGTTTTTGGTGTGTTTCATATTTTCTAACGTTGGTGAGCACGTCTGCCATGCCACCAATTGTAGTACACAAGTACTAAACGACATGCTATACTTTATATCAATTTAGGACACCAGATTCGAAATTATGTACATGATTTATACTTTATATCAATTTAGGACACCAGATTCGAAATTATGTACATTATTTATACTTTATATCAATTTAGGACACCAGATTCGAAAATATGTACATGATATACATTCTTTAGTGGTTCTGGATCATATATTGTACGAAATTAAACTAAATTGAAATGAAAAAAAAACGAAAAAAAAACAAAAACCAATAACGAGCAGAAAATATGTTCAAACATACATTCAACAATAATCGGATTAAATGTCTATCTATGCCTGATGCAGATAAAAAATCTCGATTTCACAATAAAATAACTAGTTTTATCTTGTGTCAAACTATGGGATATATCAATTTCATCATATTTTTATTTCATTATACACGTGATATTGATTTCTGAGTATTTAACACAGTAATAATGATACAGCATTTTTTTATTTTTTTTTATTTTTTTTTTATTAAAGTTGGAAGTCGTAAACGATTTCATATTTCATGCATTATTACGGAAATAATAATTTATAAAATCTGAAATATGTATGATTCTTTGTTCTTGTGTAAGCTTTAAATAATACCCAGTATGTAATATATAAGGTTTCATTTAAAAAAAAAAAGTAAGTCAGTATCTAGACCTAATTAAATCTTTCCGCAATATACAAAATGTACTTCACCTATACTTAAAGCGATAACTTTCTAGAAAAATCTCCATCAGTCACGTTCAAAGACAAGTAATTTATTAAGTTTTTGGGAACAATATGATAATTTGTTTATGAATTCCATTGTTTATGGTTGCTGCTATGCATTAACATTGTAGATTGTCGGAAACAATTTTTTCAGTAAAATTTGGTATTTAATGTCACGTTATCTACATGTATACGTTTCACACATTTTAGCGAATCAAATGATTCGAAACGGTATCCCATATCTATACATCGTCTGACATTCGATATCCAAGTTGCTGGCCCACGGTTGGTGGTTCTCTCCGGGTACTCTAACTTCTTCCACCACTAAAACTGGTCGCCATGATATAGCTGAAATATTGCTGAAAGTGGCGTTAAACACACAAAAAATCAAATCGATATCCAATTGGTTCATATAGCAAAACAAGCTATTTCCTTAACTTCCATATCTTTATGTAGCCATGACTGGAATTAAAGGTTTTGACTATTTTTCTATTTTATTCTTGAGAAGCCCTTGAAGGAATTCGATCTTATAAGCGTGTAGAAACAAATCAGCGAATAGAGGAGCTCAATTAGTAACCATTGGAATGCCTATCATTATTTCATCAAACTGGACAAATATGATATCGATCCCAAAAATCTAATAGCTGTATGATCTCGTCATGTATATTTAATAAATAAATCATGGAAGCCAGAATGTGTTTTGAGTTTTAACATGGGTTGGCGGATATTAGTATTTTATCCCGAGCCACATTATGGCTTCCATGAATTATCTCGATTCTGATATGTCTAAGAGTAAAAATACGGTAGTATACTTTGATTGGAGGACGGTCATTTATATTTACCGTTACGCTTGCGGACAATGTCGCACACAATTTATGCTGCCAAATTCGAGCAGACGATAATTCATCAACATGTGCATTTACGACGGAAAAGTCAGTCACAGGCACCGGCACATGTGCTAATGAGATTATACCCAATCGCTAAATCGCTCGTTTGTTTACAAAGCGAAAGAATGACGTCATGTTAGAATAATTATTAGATTTTGAGTGGCTTTTGACAAAGTAAGACTTGTTCTTACCAATAACAAGATATTGATATCTTTGTTCTCCGTTCGTTCTTTTACAGACAATGCTGAAATATTTTTCTTAAATCTGTAATTTAGTGGAATCGTCGTATATAAGGCAGGGACATCCAATTCATTAATGCTGCTACAAACATAACTCTTTATTATTACTTTTTTTATTTCTATAATATAGTCTTGTTTATCTTAATTGTATTCATGAATTCAGTTAGTTAATTGCGCTTGCATTGTATTACCAATCTGACGATTCCGTGATAAGACGTTCTCCTGACCTGGAGGAAGAATTCGTACCACCGATCACGTGACTTCATAAAAAATCTAGGCATTTTTAGCAGTAGACACTGCAGGTAGAAATGGATCGAGGAAAACGATCTCAAAAGTCATCCAGCAAATATTGGTGCGTGGTTCCGGTGTGTACATCTGACAGCAGGAAGAAACCCAATCTGGAAAAATATGTAACATTTATCCCATTTCCGACAAAGTTGAAAGACCACAGGCCATTTTGAACTACAGATGCCTAGATTTTAGTCACGTGGTGATGGAAGTCACATGACGGTATCATCTGAATACCAGTATCCCGGAACCGACGTATAGTAAGTTGCACAAACACAATGGTCTAAAATATCCCAAGACATTTATAGTTTACACGTTATCATTACTTGATAATAGTAATTACAACAACATGGATATCTTTTTTTTTCAAAATACCAATGACCTCCACATATGACCTTTCGAACTTCATTTTGAGTTTAAAAAGTAAACATATCTGAGTAAATTGATATATCAACAGAAAACAAAAGATCAAGATGTGGGACGTTTTCCACCCTGTGCGATCTTGGCATTCTTTTTGGTTGTTTTGAACACATTCCTAAAGAATTCAATTGTGTGTTTAATCTTGCTGCTATATGAATCGTGTAGAGGATGAATTTCATGTTGTACTTGTTTGTCCAGCATGTAGTTCTGTAAGCCTATTTGTTATTTGTCGTGGCCAAATCTAAAGTTTTTACAGAAATGCTGTGCATTCTTAATTTGGCATGACAAATTACAAATTATATCACATATTATCAAATAATATACAACTTTTGTTTGTACTTTAAATGTATTATGTCATTTTGTCACTAAATGTATGTACTGTATTGTTTATTACTGTAACATTGTGCTTGCTTATGCAAATAAAATTATTCTATTCTATTCATTCATGTTGAATGATCAACTAAAGTTCAACAAATTTAGGAGTTAGGGGGCTTACACAGACATAGCTTGGGTTTAAATATTATCGATGCAGGGTGTTTGGGATGCGCAGTCCCCTTGAAGCCATCGGCATCTTAAGTCTTAAAACGAGTTACTATGTCCTTTTTTTAATCAAATTGCATATGTATATGTGTTATATTTATTATGTAATTCCAAGGAGAAGACTTCATAAGTTGGTAAAACTTGTGTCTTATCCTTTTTGTCTCTATGAGCAAATAAAATTGTTATAAACTAAAAAAATCAAATTGCAATGCAAATTTGATTCTTCCATTACCACTGCCTCGGTTACCTCAATTGAAGCTACGCCATTTTCAAAAATATTTCAGTTATATCGTGGCAGTAAGTTTTATTAGCGGAGGAAACCGCGGTCAGGAGAAAATTACCGACTTGCATCTGACAAACTTTATTATATAATGTTGTATCGAGTATACCTCGTCACAGCGGGATTATGATTGCAATGATTGCATAGGTAGTTGTATATCCAACTACCATACGATCACGACTACGACATATTTAGAAGAAAAAATCACTACAATATCCTAGAATGTAAAAATGACAATATTTAATGACATTGATGTCTGGGCAGTTTAATTATTTGTATTCCGAAGTTCAACAACTTATTGGGAGAACCACTTCTATCTTAGGTCAAATAAGTAAAAATATTACACGTCTGTCCTCACCGCTTTGGTTGATTAGCCTGAAGGTTATAACGTGACCTTGACTTTTGACACTGTCCATTTCCCAGGTCAAACATCATGAGGGTATATTTAAGTCCCTTATCATATTAATATTAATTATATTTCAGTAAGTAATTATAAAACCGCTTCAAATCATGATGAGCAGTGGTAGCAACATTTCCATTTTCTGAAGTAATTACATTAGTTTAGGAAGAAACTATGATATTCCACGTCATTTCATCAGTTTGATATTCCTTGTACAATTTCCCAGAAACCAATACAAGTAGTTGGAGATTCAAGATTACTTGCCTTATAAGAAACAGAGAAACCAAATAAGGATATAAAAGGTTTTATCTTGCAATATAGTCCAGTCAATCTCCTTAGGTGATGTTGCCTTGACTTGACTGGTTCAATTGTCTCCTATAATGTTTGTTGCCAAGGTAAGGGTACCAGTTGATATTTAAAAAATTAACTATCCGCCCAGTTGTTCACCTAGCGTAAAATGATGATGCGTTTCTGGAAAAACCTTTTTCAGGTACGCTTAAAGTCAAAAGTTTAGAAAGCCAAATAATTTTAAAGTATTTGGGAGCAAGAAACCGGCTGAGGAGGGAGAACCTTAGATTTAATAATAATTTAATATTTAGGAGTTATAATTTTAATAATACTAGTAATTTTATCTAATAAACAGCAGTGGAAACAGTGATTACTGAGTGGATGATACCCCTCGGGGACGAATAGAGATGGGTACTAATAAAAACGTAACAGTGATAGCAATTATAATTATATTATGCAAACGTAGTTATCAAATTAACTGCGCATGCTCGTTCTTGAAAGAATAAAGTCCAGGACACAGTTTGTCAGTAGTTTATTGGTGGACAATTTACAGCCTTGAGTACCTTTGAACACTATTTCCATTGATAATATAAGCGTATGTTATTTGTATGAAGCACACACATCCAATTGTATTTTCTGAACTTTGCTGACAATATTCCCATAAAAAGTTCGCAAGTCAAACCACAAGCATGCAAATATTCTTTGTATTATACGTGCACTGTCGTTTGTTTGATACATTTTGACACTTTGATCAATAAAACATTAGATTTTTACCTTAATATTTTAAAAACTTAAATAAAGTGTAATTCAATCAGACCAGAATATGTATCCAGTGTCATTGAACTGTAATCGTGTAAAATAGCTTTATTGTATCATCCATTGTCTCATATTACGAGCGCATTTGCTTCCAAAAGGACACGATTTCATGAGAGAACAGCATAATGTTATTTTATGAGTGAAAATCAGTGAACATCATGATGTTATTTTATGTTACATTGTACATTTACATGTCAAAGTCAGTTGTTATGAAGATCTATCAAATCACCCGAACATTCAAAGAGTTACTTATAAATAGAAAAATCTTTTATATTGTTGCTTTAATACCATTGCAAAATTTCACTCCATACTCCACAGCAAAACTCAACTCTGTATCAGTACATGGTGCCGAATAATAGTAACTAGGCGTTTACTGACGATATCATCACTTTACTTTAATAATTCGGTAACTAAGGCACATTTTATTAGAACAAAACATGGATTAAGCATATGTTAAACATCGTAATAAAAGATATGCCTCTGTTTAAAAGAATATTTATTAATACAAGTATATAAAAGGTTGTTGATTTTCTGAAATAATTAACACATCCATCGCTATGTATACTTTGTGTCGTATAGTTTCTCCGGTACTTCCGGTAGGCCGTTGGTTTTCTCCAGGTCCTTCTGTTTACTCCGCGATTAAAACCGAAACTAACTTCTATGATATCACTAAAATGTTTTTGACAGTTTTTGTCAAACGAGTATAACCCCCCGCAACGTATCAATCATCCGTTACAACTTTCTTTTTGAAATATTTAATATTCATCTCAAACAACGGGATTAAACAAAACATAATTATAATAAAGCCTTTTAAGTTTAATTCTCAAAATCCTTGATTCGTTTGCTAACATTAAAGATCTCCACCAAAAACAGGAGACGTATGGATCACGAAGCATAACCACAAAAAGATGAATCCCGAAAGTAATATTCTGGTAACATTTTGTTTAAATAAATTCTGTAAATGTTTTTTTATTTGTCACGGATTGAAGGAAAATGGTTAGGGTTATGGTGTTTAACGCCACTTTCAAGAATATTTCAGTTATATCGTGACGGTCAGTTTTATTGGTGGAGAAAACCAGAGAAACCCATCAACCTGTCGCAAGTCACTGACAAACTTTATCACATAATGTTGTATCGAGTATACCTCGTCAAGAGCGGGAGTCGAACTCACAACTTTAGGGGCGGTGATAGGCACTGATTGTATAGATAGTTGTAAATCCAATTATCATACGATCACGACCACGACGTCCCCTGACGGCAAAACAAGTCTACAAAACAACACAACAAATGTTCGTTAAAGGAAAAACGATATAAATAGCATTGCACATAACATTTTACAGTAAGAAGGTTTTTTTTTCAATATTCAATATATTAATGAAACAGAACATAATGTTTGTTTTCTGTTTTTTGTCTTATCATTATGAAGTACTTCTATTACATATGGATTGTTTATTTTTCCTTCTAACATGGGTTTGTTGTAAGTTTTTTTTCTTTCAGTTTTTGTTATGAAGTACTGTTATTACATATCGATTGTATATTGTACATTCTAATAATGGTTTGTTGTGGCATTTTAAGAAGAAAAAAATATGTTTTTGTTTTATCATTATGAAGTACTGTTATTATAATATATGCGGATTGTATAATGATATTTTATGAATGTTCTTTCTAACATGGGTATCCTATGTTTCCGTTTTGAAATTTTCAATAAAATCAACAAAATCAGTCAAAGGCATAATGACTGGACTATCATCATTCACAAGTATATAATTTACTCTGAGACAGTATGAGAAATATTAAATACTAATAGATAGTATAAACTAGAAGTTTACCTGGTTTTAAATTTGACTTCTAATTTTTTTTATTTAAAAAAAAATCAGGCGACTCTGCCAACAATATTGGAAGGAGGATGTTGGATGGAGAGGTGGGTGTCACACATTATCTTGAAAGTGAACCAACCAAAAATCATTTCAGCTCAAATTTTAAGCAGAAGATTCTAAAGTGAATTTTCCCTCTGCGTATTATCGAAAGACTGGTAAACCTAATAATTTAATAAGAGTATTTAGGAGCAGTAAAACCTTAATAAGAGTATTTAGGAGCAGTAAAACCTTAATAAGAGTATTTAGGAGCAGTAAAACCTTAATAAGAGTATTT